>JBBPMC010000983.1:0-14340 GCA_038090115.1 Strobilomyces echinocephalus
TCATCACTCGAACATTGTGACTCGTCGCCAGAGCTAGCCTGCACTCGGGGCAGCTTCTGAATGTGTCGCATGTCAACGAAAATCTCATGCTTTTGAAGCATGCTCTTCAGCAAATCAAGGTAGCCTGCGTTCGAGGATTTGATTGCGAACGAGAGTTCCTTCGTTTTCACAGATTTCTCTTCCTTGGACGTAGATTTACCTCGTGACAGCTTCTTGACCTTGGAATAGAGTGAAACGGAGAATGATTGCTCATCCTCAAGGTCCTGCGTTGGAGATGGCGACGACATGCTCATGGTCTGCGCTGAAAAAAATGCCGATTGCCAACACATGACTAAAGGTACATCGGGGTCCTAGTCATGTGCTTGCTAAACTATTCGAAATTTTTGGTTACTTTCCAGGGACTTTTGAAAACCGCTGTAAGTACGGGCTAATCAACGACCTCCGCCACCGACCACCTAGCAAACTCCAGGACCTCTACTCCTCCCTCCTCACCTTCCTTTGTCATACCGTGTTCACGACTCCATTCGCGCAAGGCGACGCCGACAGTAACTTGTCCACCGGTAGCCATGAATGGTTGGTTATACAACGATGTCTCGTCTTTTGTGGATTGGATGGATAAAGTCTCGAAACCAGTGATCTGACGAGCGATGGCACGCTCGAGTCGCTCAACGTCCTGCATGAAGGTCTTCGATGCAAGGTGGTTCGCAAGATTAGGGGATTTCAGCCCAAGCACAGCAAGTGACCCCAGACGTCCATGACAGCCAGAAGATCCATGCAAGTATGAACCTATCCGTAACCCGAGGGCTCCAGAGGAGGGAAGAGGATTGTGAACCGCAGCAACTGCCCGTTTCAGGCAAACCTTTTCGCCGACCTTTGTTATTAGATCCTGAATGGAGGTAGACACCGTAGAAGATGATCGGAGGTTCGAGTTCCTTTGCGAGAGGAGAGGTGCATCATTGAGGATGTCTAGTGGGCAGGGTTGAATGAAACCCGGAGAGCGGGCATGCTCGGTAAGGAAGGCAGTGGTATGTGCAATATCAGCGGCAAGTTGGGTAAATAGTTGATTCCTTGCAACAAAATCAGTTTCACAGTTCAGCTCTATCATGGCTGCCCGTATTCCACCACCATTGAGTATCGAGGAGGTCCCGCCGGGAGAGAGTACGCAAACACTAACGAGTCCTTCTCGTGCTTCGCGTCCAGCAACCTTGGCAGCCCTTTGAGCACCTGAAGCGATTAAATCATGCTGTAACCACTCTAATGCCGCCTCCAAATCGTTTCCGTTCGCGCTAAGCGCTTCCCGAGCCTTGGAAATGGGGACATCTGTTAACTTCCGGAGCTGAGCAACCAGCTGTAACGAAGGCTTGGAGGTTGAATACATGAGGCATTTCGGGGTGTGATGCATCAGAAATGCTCGCTTGGATTCTCTGCGGGTAATAGGCAGCAACATCGCGGACAATGAGACGCTGGACGACGGGAAAGTGATCAATAAGAAATGCAAAGTAAACATTTTGCTTAGAGCTCTCACGTGACTCATGAAAATCTTCGCGGTGTTGGTCGTGATACTACCATGTGCTCATCTCTGTCTCAGAGTCCGATGGACTTCGACTTCAAGGTCCCATCTACAGTTCCCCAAGACTTGCTCCTTATTCAGGATCTAATAGGAACCATTCCAACACCCGTCGCTGAGGAGCGTGTTCTGGATTCGCTGGATTCCAGCGATGATTCAATTGCCAGTACGAACAGTGAAGCTGAGAGCGAAGATGAGGTAGAGGCAGGTCTTGAGCCCTGTGATGACGACAGTGGAATGTCGGAGTGAGCATCTTAATGGAACGTGTATCAAAAGGCATATTGACTCTAATTGCTAGAGTTACATCAGATTCGACGTCGCCCTCTGACTCGGAGTTAGATGGAAGTTCCTCCTCTGATTCGGAAGAGGGACGTGAACACATGGCGCCTCAGCGGCAGCGAACTCCAGATGACGTCGATGACGAAGGGTCGGGCATGACAGCAGCTACTACCTATCTCCAGACCATGAACGAAATCGTCGACGCAAACATCATGATTCCCACCATCTTTGAAGTCGAACCGTCTGACGTCCTGGAGAAAGTCGGGGAGATTATGAGCATTGTCGGGAACGTTGTGATCGTCAGGGGGCTCCCTGTGGATCATGTAAGCTCCTTGTGGGAGCGAGCTCTGGATGCCGAATCCTTGCTTGTGTTCGAAGACCGGGAGGTTCTTGGATATGTTAGTCCTTTTGCTTTCAGCACCAGCCTTTATCAGATCTCACCCACAGTGTTAGATCTACGAGACGTTCGGCCCAACTTCACAGCCGCTTTATCAGGTCAAATTCAACCAACATTATCCGCTGGACACCAACAAAGTTAGGGTGTCCCGCGAGGTTTTCCATGTTCCACAACGAAGCCACTTTGTGTTTTTAGACCAGCTTAAAAATTTACGCGGCAGCGACGCCAGTAATATGCACGATGAAGAACCTGCAGAAGACGAGATTGAGTTTTCTGACGACGAGAAAGAGGCTGCATTCAGAACTCAGCGCAAGAAAAGGTGAGCATGCCAATGGTGCTTAGATTCTCGATAACGCGGTATTGCAGGCGGGGACGCTCCATATCATCTTCTACCTCAGCACCTCGGATCGACATTGATGACATGCTTCAAGGTGCCTATTGTGGAGCTAACCCATACGATGCTCATGGCCCGTATGACGATGACTATCATGTGACAGGACCATCGCGACCACCGCCCGTACCATATGATGACCCGTATTCTGACGCTCCTACTTCTGATGTCCGCGCGCGCCGTGTGGAAATGAGTGGTGAGTTTGGGGACGAGCCCAGCTGTGAGAGGCGTGAGGACGTTCTCAGGGCATCGCGCGGGCGTATTTCCACTCGGGGTGCACGTGGAAGGGGAGCCCGGAGCCATCAACTGTGGGTTACCTCAAGGCGAGGACACCATCACAATCCTATCGCACCCCGACAAACGTTCGACTCAGACGCGCGTCAGACCATCCCAGTGGTCTCGCAGATGGTCGGATGTGCAAACCTACAGATTAGGGGTGCAAACAACACGCAACCCCACGTTGGGCCAACTTCAAATCCTTGGCTTTCTCCAGAAATCAGCAATACTCAAGGTTACCAACATCCGTTCATCCAGCCGCACATCAATCCCAGGTTCGCTTCCGCGTTTGGACTTAACCTACCATCGCAACCCATAATCCCATGGGCTTCTCAAAATATTAATCCGCATGATCACGCGATTCCGCTCCCTTGGGTTGACCCCTGGACAATGCATGGTAGCGCTGGTTCTGAAGGTGAAGGGGATACGTATAGACCGATGTAGTTCAGCGTCCACAGAAAAACAAAATGGATCTATTGGCAAGCACCTTGCTCGCAACCCCGCCTTCAGGCTGACTGACACCTCTGGAATATCTCTATCAAGGAATCCCTTGCACTACCATTGATTGGCGTTTAGCCGATGCTAAGGGCTATTCACATGCAAAATCATTCCCAGTGCGATGCTACTCACAAGGTACGTTTCAACCAATATTCAAAATTTGTGCATCCAGGAGTATAAATACCTGTGTCTTGTTGGAGCACGATATCTCGTCCTACATGATGTCGACCATTGTCCTGTTAGCTCAACTCCTGAGATTGTCGCGAGCGGCGACCATCCCCCGCCTCCTAAGCGATATCAGTTCTGGTTGTTCCACATCCAGCCCGATCTTTTGTCAAACTACTAATACGCCATCCGATACATGCTGTACCGAATACCCGAGCATACGTTGTTTTTCACGTCTTGGACATTGTTGCTAAGCTACCGCAGGGTCTGCTGTTGCAAACTCAGGTATTCTCTTTCGCTGAGTGTTGCCCTAGTCGTAACTGACTACAATCCTGAGCGTTCTGGGACACCAATGTCGCTGGCAGCCCCCCGCGAGTTGAACTATCCTTGGTGAGTAATATTATCGTGCAAATGGTGCTACCGAATCTTATATAGTTGTCAGGCTTGTGGAATGACAAGTCCGTTCGTTATGTAACAAGGACGCACCTCATTAGTGATCAATCAACATTCCAACCAACAGTTGCGACGGCACGTACGAATATTGTGATCCCTCGCGCGACTACGATATCTCCACTGTATATGACTTCTTCAGCATGCGTTCAAGAGGGGTCGAGGTGATAAAAAACTCGACCAGCTTATGACAGACCAGGGTACTACCTCGACGCTGGACTACATACGGCAATACTGGCTGAACGACGATGGTACAGGTCAGGAACTTTGGAATGCACGTCATCACATTCTGACCGTAAAGATGTCTCACTAATGTGACAGCCTAGCATGAATGGGCAACTCATGGCACGTGCTATAGGTAAGGACTTGGTACCTCGTTGCCCATATTCTCTGATAAGTACCCGGTCCTGACAGCACGCTTCAGCCCTCTTGCCTTCCATCCGGTAGTCCCCAGGGGGCCGAAGTAAGTTACTGGCACCCGAGAATTATGCAGTTCACTTGGTGTTGCGCATGCCGTGGTATACATCCAGTCAATTGTCGAGCTGTTCCAGTCTCTCCTCACGTACACTTGGCTCGCGAACGCTGGTATTACACCTTCCACATCCGAGACCTACACGTTGTCGGATGTTCTTTCCGCGCTTCAAACGGGTTCTGGAGGCGTGAGTACACTTTGCAGCGTGATGCATGTCTCTGAGATCGTCTTGGCGCAGTATGCTCCGATTTTCAGCTGTTCGTCTGGTAACTTGAACCAGATTAGCTGGTACTTCAATCTACAAGGATCGGTCATCGATGGCAAATTTATTCCCATCTAATTCGGAACATATTGTTGATGATCACCTAGCCACCCCATCGTTCGAAAACAACTCTTGCGCAAGCAGTTGTATCCAGTATCCCCCCAAATTAGGCTAATAGACACGCCATAGTTGGTGGTTCTGTATTTTCAAGAAATTATCAGTGTGGCAAAAGCAATACATACCACGACCGAGTATGAAGTCGACCTCAACCGAGCGACGTAGCAACCACCCGTCTCGATGGGTGAAGTACCTCTGATGCCCTTCGTGAACTGTGCGCCCTCGGCAACATCAGGGATGGTCTTGATCGACCGAACGCCGGCGTCGTTTGTGAGGCAGAAAGGGACGCAGGTGAATGTGAAAGCATCAAGATGGCCCAGTGCAGAATCCGGTTCTTACTCTTAGTATTGCGTGTACCCGGCGGTTAGGGAAGTAGAACCGACCGACCTCTGCTATAGTATACATCGCCTTCAAGTTGCTTGACAAGGTGTCTGTCACCCCCAAAATCGTGGGAAAGTACAACCCCTAGTAACTTACCGGAAATAGCCGTGCAATTGTACACAGCATCGGTAGAGGTGCGAGGCTAGCGAAGTGAGACGAGCACCGACCACAGTTGAGCACGAGGAGGTTCTAAAATAAGGGTCCTACATCCCCGCCCTACTTGTTTCTGCCGACGCAGTCGGCGCTTCCCGAGTTATGTAATTAGGAATCCAGTAATACTTGTAACGACATGGTGGTGCCCGAAGGATTCCTCCGTTCGCCCTTGATGCCACGCGTAGGAGAGTAATTCATTTGTACAAGACTACGGTAGTCGTATTGAACTACATAGTAGTTGTAGCGTAGGCCAGTGGGGCCATGTCCTCCACAGTTCGGGTCTGGCCCAGGGACAACGTCATCGTCCACAACTTGCATCAGGCGCGATTTCCTCCACGACGACGAATTGCCCGCGTCACGACCCACTCTAAGCCACCGTCTTCGATTCAGATCCGGAGGTTGCACATCTGCCAAAGTTTGCGTTCGTCGTCAACCTCAGGCTTGTGGAAACGCGGCTACTTCAAGTTGAAGCGCCGGCGACGTCCGAGTCCATGGCGGATGCATCCCA
The DNA here is from genome assembly GCA_038090115.1 of Strobilomyces echinocephalus. Taxonomy (NCBI): domain Eukaryota; kingdom Fungi; phylum Basidiomycota; class Agaricomycetes; order Boletales; family Boletaceae; genus Strobilomyces; species Strobilomyces echinocephalus. The sequence continues at coordinate 5,917 of JBBPMC010000983.1, forward strand.
TCTAACACCCCTCCATTATCGTCAGAAGCGTGTCCTACCCATACGTTCTCGTCGCGGTGGCCCAGGGATAGGAAGTTGCGATGTGGACCTCATGATTTTGGATGCGCGCAAACGTCGACGTTCGTGTCTTCCGCTCCTCGTGGGTTCGCGCTTATTTTTTAATGCAGTAGACAACGAGCCACTCATTCCTGCCGACACACCTTTCCTGCTGACCACGAATGCCGTGTTGCTCCAGTCCTCGTCAAACTCGGCGAGCTTCGGGTTCAATACTTTTGCTAATCAGCGTTACTTCGACCGATCTGATGTTATGAAGGCCTATCGGGAGCAGCTGAACATTCAGACTCCCGATTTTTCCCTATTGTCTGAGGAAGCAACCGTCGGCGGGCGTTTCAGGCCTCGGTCGTCCGGAGAGGTACGACATTCAAGCCTCGTATGACCGATCCATAATAATATTGTGGCTATTCTAGCAGGATAACGCAGACACCTCCGATGCGGCATACGAGAAGCGACATCGGAAATATGAATTTTTTGAAAAGCGCCAACGTCTGCGCGAGAAGGAGAAGCTTAAACATGAGCAGTACAAGCTTAAGGAACGTATCGAACAGCTTCAGGTCATGGACAGCTCTGCGTTCCTTGGTTTGCCTGCTGCGTCATTCTCCCCACCATCCGACGTAAACGAAGACAAGTCAGCAGTCGTCTTCTCTGACGCCCAGGACGATGTCACACCGGTTTACCGTGAAGGGGAGAGACGCAGACAAGAAATGCTTGAGGCCGCGTCCATTCTCGAGGAGCGTTATCGAACTCTTCTCCCATCGGAGAAAAAGCTCGCAGACCTTAAAGGTGCCAACAGACCCGTTAGTACGATTCTGCAATCTCCAGACCCGTCTAGTCCGGGAGAATCCAACACGACTGGAAGGGAGTTGCCAAACCAACTTTCGCCAAAGCCCACTGCCCCAACAATCATTCTAAAGATCAAGGTGCCACAAGCCCGTCATAAGGGAGTGAGCTCTCCAGGGGGTACTTCAAACTCTATACATATTCCTTCATCTCCTACAAAGCCATTTTCCAAAGTCTCATCGGACACGCTATCGGTTTCTGACCGGCCTCACAAACGCCATCGGACAACTCGCGTTGATGATGCAGAATCCTCCTCTTCTATTGGCAGCCCCGAATACGCCCCTACAAAGTCCCGTTATTCAACTACGCCTAAGGTTGAACCCTGTCTGCTCATGCAATGGGCTCTTCGTAGTCAAGCTGCACCGAATGCACGGAAAACGCAAAGACACGTGACTGCGTTTGGCACTAAAGTTCCGCAATGCTTAGAGGAAGTGAGGGACTTCCAGCTTCCGGAGTGGATTCGGCCACATTCACCAACAATCGCAATAGTCGGTGATGGGTCCAAAGATCCCAGCGTACCTTCTATCCCACTACCCCAGCAGCCTTCAGCGCCTACAATACACCCTGCGCAAATATCGTCGCACTCTTAATTATGTCGTAGTTTATGTTTATTTCAGCACTACTAACGATCGATGGAGGAAAGCACACGGAGTAAGAGACATCTAAACAACTATATGACGATTTTACATAGACCAAATGAAAGTCGATCCAAGGCTGGGTGGTCACATACCCTGCCCAATCGTTTTCCCCCGAACTGCTTCCTCGACGATACTCAAAGCACCAGTTTGCGCATACAAGGGTACGTGCTTATTTCGGCCAAGAACCAAGCGAGCATAGGCTACTGGGAGCCGTTTAGGATCAGCGCGACCATCTGGAAGGTAGCTGGCGTAGTCCCCGCCTAGCTCTTTCTTCGTCTGGAGACGCCATGAGCGAGCGGTCGAAGAAGCGAATAGTTCATTTAGGTCGGTCCTAGGCCTCATTTCGTGGTGCTTCGGAGACCCGGACCTGCGCCTCTTGCGTAGAAGCGATTTCTGGTCATCGGTTTGCTCCACACTGATATTAAGTTCTCGAACGTCGGTGAACCATTTCTCTGCCGCATAGTCCCTTTTCTGCGCAGAGCGAAGTGAGACAAAAGATGTGGTTGCAGGCCGTTGTGGTGTTCTGTGTGTATTGCGATTTTTCTGTGCAGTGTCGGGATCACGATGAATCCTTGACTGTGTTTTGTCGCTTAAACCTTGAGGGAGGAAAACAGTCAATAGGACGAAGTGAGAGGACATATTAACGGCGTACGCGATAGTATAGGGGAGGGCTTGCGTGCACCCCCGGCACTGCTAGATGTTTTCACCGTCACTTCCACGGCTGCGGTTTTTGATGTCACCACAAGTTGAAAGGTCAAATGAACATACACGAACGTGTGTCTTCAGCCAGTTTTTGGCTAAGCTGTGAAGAAAAACGGATTGAACGCCATGGATGCCTCGAGGATATTGCACGGCGTCGCAGCATGGCAGCAAGACCGTAAATGGCCACTTTAGGACGTGCCACAACTCTTATGCACCCCATCTGGTCCCGCCTCGCTATCAGCTTCGTGCTGCTCTTAATCCTCTTTCCTGTGCTCACTTCACAGGTATTTATAATATGGCCTTGGTACGGTCAAGAATGGACCATCGAACTCATAACGCTTCTCGCGCCATTCGAGTGAGACCCTTCTAGGCTATTCGCTGACCTTGCCATGATGTCTTGCGCAGTGCACTGGCGCTAATGTTGCTGTGGAGCTACTACTTGTGCATATTTATTGACCCTGGTCGGGTGCCTGATGGATGGGTCAGACCTGCTGCATTCTTTCTCCCGAATGCACTGACAGAAAGCCCAGGAACCCGATTTTCTTGCTGGCGAAGGATATGAAGTCAAGAAACTTACGGGAGGCCCCAGATACTGTCGGACTTGTGAAAAATACAAACCTCCGAGGTCGCATCACTGTAGACAGTGCAACCGGTTGGTCAAACGCTGTCGTGCATTGGCGTTCCTAATGTGCTCCATTCAGATGCGTGTTGCGAATGGGTTCGTACTACTTCAAAGTTTCTCGTGTACTACACTGCCCATCACCCCTTTTCAGACCACCACTGCCCTTGGGTGAACAACTGCATCGGTCACTTCAACTATGGCCATTTTCTTCGTTTCTTGTTCTACGTGGATGTCACATGCACTTACCACCTTGCCATGGTAACTCGGAGGGTTATGGCCATGAGCAAGAGATATTACGTGAGTCCTCGAAGAATTAGGATCTCCCCGTATTGATCCGCCTTAGTATGATTTGACGGCATTTGAATTTTTTTGCATTATTATGAACTATGTGTTCGTAGTGCCGGTCATCCTTGCTGTCGGTACTTTCAGGTTGGTTTTCTCCCACTGTTAAGAACCACACAGCTGACAGTACATATAAAGCCTATACCACTTCTACAATTTGACAAGTAATACCACCACGATCGAAGCATGGGAGAAAGACAAGGCCGCCACTCTTAAACACAACGGGAAGATACAAGAAGTGAGTGGTTCGTGTCCAAATCTACTGGAACAACTCATCCCAGATTCAGATAAAGTTCCCCTATGTGTGTGCGCGAAGTTCAAGTTCTTAGTCAAGAGTCACTAACATCTGGGAAGGATTTAGGTGTCTGGAAGAACATAGTCTCTGTCTTGGGCAGCAATCCACTCTTCTGGTGCTGGCCTACTGTCCCTGGCGGAGTTGGCCTTAAGTTCCAGCTTTCAATAGGAATTGGTAAGTACTGCGAAGTTTCGCGTCGTACTGGATACTGTGGATAATTCATGGGACAGAAGCCATGTATTTCCATCCTCGGTCCTGTCGGTGCCCTTTATCCCTCACAATTTGTTTGTTCACGTGATTGACACCCATTTTTTTGCTGCTGCAGATCGTGATTTAGAGGCATGGCCACCAAGGGATCCAGCTTTAGAGCATCAACGGCCCTTCAAGCTCCCTGATAGCCCCTGGACTTATGAAAATGGTGACTTCAATCCCGCTCTTCGCCCCTCCAATGGACGCCCACGGCCTATCGACGGACGATCAACTGGTCGAGCTTACACGTCTGCACTCCCACCGTACCACCCAGACTTCGTGGATGACGCTTACCCACCCCAATCTTGCTCTACAGAGGCCGACGCAGACTTCCAAGAAGAATATCCAGGAATGAGAGTGCGCCGTGGATCGGAAGGCTACGAAGTTTGTTCCATGAATAGAGAGGAAATGCTGAGGGAGTACATACAGCATGAAGTCGAGAGAACGGGACGATACCAGTCGTACGAGCCCGAAGACGTGGAGCACGTTGAAGATTATGGATTAGACCGTAGGGGTGGCGCTGTAGTGTCAGACGATGATTTGCCGCCTGACGACCCACATGGTATCTATAGTAGCGTCTTGGTAGAGTAAAAGTTACAATCAAGGGATACACCATTAAGTGATAAGCGATTAGATACCTGGACGACGAGGAATTATAGTATCTAATCAAGTGGTGGTCATCCTTTCTAGGTACACTTTCCAGACATAACCACCCTTTTCCCCTACCTCTAATACGTTCGTACCGCTCTGCAGTTCCACATCCCAAACTCCTTGTTCGGGTTTCTTACCGACTGCTTTACCATTCAACGCAACCTGGATGCTCTCATGTGATGGGGTGGGTGCCTTCGGGGCCTTCTTTCCAGCTGCGTCAGATTTCCTTATCGTTGCCGTTTTAGCCTTGGCCTTCGAATTCTTGGGTGGGCGCCCACGACCACGTTTCTTTGGCAACGGTTCCTCTTCCTCTTCCTCCTCAAAATCGTGGGCGTCGCCGTCTTCGTCACTACTGTCTCGGTCTTCCTCTCCGAGAAATTTAATTTCAGCAATAGTCAGGGACATCTCGCCGTGGGCAAGTTTCATGGCCCATGACTTTACGCCGTCACGATGATCCAGCCAGAAGGATCTTTCCCGGGGCTTCACAGTGATAAAAACTTCCTTCAGAAGTCTGTGTCCACTCAGTGATGGGGCAGGCGATCTTGAAACAGAATGTGTATTGCGAAGTTGGTTGACTGGGGCACCTGCTGGAGCTACAGATGCTGTGGGTTTGGGAGCAGCGACGAGCTGGGCTGTTGTTGGGTGATACGTAGCGTTTGGATAGTGCGTATGTTGGGGAGTGGAGGGGTGTTGAGGTTGATGCTGCTGAGGGGCGGATGTGTTCACTTTGGACGATGAAACTACTGCTGGAGTAGTAGGAGTGGGCACTGGGGTCGATACGCGAGAAGACTCGGTAGGAACGATCGTTGCCGAGACAGGGGTCAGAGTTGCAGCAGACTTGTGCGCGAGGGACTGAACCGCGGCAGCGCCAACTACAAGTGAACTCGAGGTCATTTTGGGTAACGACTCTACTGCCTGGATGGGAGTCTTGACAGCAGTAGCGGAGCCAGGCAATTTCAACGTGAAGGAACTTGTGGCAGAGTCCTGCGTAGGCTTCGCACTCGAGCTATCTGTTGACAATTGCAGAGCAGTCGTGCCGGATGACGCTCCCGGAACTTTCAGCTTGATTTTGCCAGGCGTTTTTGCATACCTAGCAAGAGCATGCGGCGATGGCAAATCAGACATGAGTTGGCGGAAGTAATCCTATCACAAGCGTGAGTTTTTTGCAACATGAAAGCACAGACGAACCAACCCGGAGAGTAACAGCATCCTCCCATATTTGACTGTGGTCCTGGTTAAACTCGAGGGCATTTGAGAACACTAGTTCGACCTCGTTGGCGAACTCCTCGGAAGTAGTGTATTCCTTGCGCTTTAGCCGTTTCTGCAATTTGATGTTGAGTACAACTTTGCATGGACGTGCGTGCAGACATACGAAGATGTATTCGAGACACATGGGGCGTTTGATTTGTTTGTAGTATGACGGATAGTCCTTCTTCGATGGCATCTCCATGAAAACGTCAGAAAGGACACGGTGTCTGGGAGTAAGGACCATGTAATTGAGTAGAAGTGGGTGAAAAGAGTAGCACGCGGCTCACGTCTCCTCGTCTGTTTTCTCTACGAGCTTTTGAAGCCTTGATTTCAGTAGCCTGTTCATATTGGGTGGTTTGTTCTTCTTCTTGTCGTCGTCAGCTTCACCCTCCGGTTTCTCTTCGCCGGTTTCGTCATGGTCGCTGCTTTTCTTCACTTTCTTGCCTGTAAGTCTGGTGTACTCCTTGTTGGCGAGCTTCTGTACATGCGCCAGGAAAGTGAGTGGTGAAAATACGAGGGAAATATCACGAAATACGGACGAGCAAAAACTTGGCATCTAACCAGATTTGACTTTCCTTCATGTTGTACCGTTTGGCATTGGTAAAGCACAGTTCGAAGTCCTGCCGAACATCGTCGAGGGAAGGATATTTGTCTTCATCAATGTTTTTCTTGATGTCGTCCAGGCAAATAGGATATGCGATGACATTGTAGTAGTCTGGATAATGGCGTTTGGAAGGAAGTCGCATGAAAGCTGGAGAGCATATGTTGCCTCTGAAATGTGTTTGCGAGCCATTTGTAGAACAGTCAGGAAGGAAGACTGCCAAAGCGGCGTGGTTTGTAACGCACTCTTTATTGACCGCATCTTTGACCGTCTGCCACCACTTGGTCGCATGCTCCTTTAACACGCTGGTATCGATGACGCCGCCGTCCGTATCATTAACAACCGCATCGCTGCCGCTGGTGTTTATTGTCGCGGATGGTTGAACCGATGGAGCAGCCACCTCTTGGGGCGCGGGGAGTTCTTTGCGTCGCTTCACCCGAGGGCTGTCCAAGTCGACTTCACCAGTCAACGCCTCCAACTCTCGCTTCATCGTCATTCGAAGGATAGCGTTCTTTTTGGTTCTGGTGCCCTTAGGTGAATATTTCTGGCGTTGGAGGAGACGACGGAGAAATGCCCATTATCTTGAGAGCGCTCCAGCCACGCTCAGTCGACTGACGGGCGCACAGGTCACGTGACAGTCTAGTCAACTCATGTTAATGCTAGACTAGTCTTGCTACTTGACACGAGTAGCGCAGAATCCGTCTACGAAATCTCTCACTTTCCTGATAGCCTCTTCGTCGGTCCTCCAAATACTCCATTCCCCCATTCCCATTTTGTTAGGTCTGTGTGTAGACCGACCATCTACCCATTTCCCACCGCTCAGGTGGATTTCCTTCAAACCGTGTGATAGGAGGGACTTGCACAAATCTGGAATAGTTGATATATTGATACCAGAACCGGGGAGAATTGCCACAGACAAGGGGCTGGCAGAGTCAAACATCCATACCAAGACTTCGAGTGCTTCCGGAGAGCTTACACTCCTACACTGGCCACTAGCGATGAAACAAATTGACGCCCCGGGACACTACTGCTCTGATATGAACCCACCTTGTCAATACCCTTGTGATTCCAGCTATGTGAGACAATGTTTGCCACGCTTCGATGGCATCAGTGAGTACCCTCGGCGAGTAGCGCCTCGCAATACCAAGACGCACCGCTCTTCAGATCACGAGTCATATCAAATGCGCGATGGAAGCAAACTACAATCCAATGGTAGGCTCGAGTAGTAACATCACAAAGCGACTCACCCTCTAGGGGCAGTGCTGCAGAAATGAGTCTGTCTGAAAGTCAACATCTACTTTGTCAAAAAGGTGTTGACACCTACACCCTAACTAGGCTCCCATCTACATCACCAGCAGCAGTGAGTGCGCCGAAGACAACGCCTTGGACACCATGCGCCTTGAAAATTGCAATATCGTGAAGCATGACATTCATTTCTTCCTCGCTGTACACAAAATCCCCTGTGCGAGGTCTGACCATCGCCTTGCCACTATGTTCATCACTCCAGCAAAGGTAGAAAGCATGCGCACCATTATGGGAACATTCGGGATGGCCCTCTTTACAGTCTGAAGTAGCCCAATACTTGGAGTACTTCCACCCCCATAGCCCAAATTAGCGCATAGCTCAAGGCGATCTGCTCCTCCCCGGACGGCACTGGAGAGTCCTTGGGTCAACTTCCAGATCACGAGGGCACGTTCAGTACTAACGCCACTGCCGATTCGACGGAATCTACGCATACTTCAATGATTAGTTTTGAAGGTCGTCCGTACATTTCCCTGCGGCGTATGCGGCTGGGATTTTGTTTATGTCCTGAATCCTGATCCAATCATTGCCAAGAATAGGTAGTCCCTCTAAGTATGGCTGATGTTGAATTTGAGTAGAGAAACTGATACTCTCGCGACAGTATAGGAGACTACAACGCCTACCATCTCGTCTCATCACACCTTTCCTGATTTTCGGATAAGGGATTATAATGTCGTACCTTTAGAATACTGTAAATAATAATGAGAAATCGTGGCAAGTGTTAACTTATCGTTATTTGCAGCCTTCAGTTCGCACTCGTACTTAGATCACATGGTGATTATCTAATCACCATTTATCTCTAGCTCTCGTTTTCTCGCTCTTTCCTCAGCGTTCTCACCATTGTGACGACCGCTGAGGTATGTTGTTTCTTGCACTC
>JBBPMC010000984.1:0-14335 GCA_038090115.1 Strobilomyces echinocephalus
GTTCTTACAGCAGTGGATCTGGACCATCAGAAGTTCCTTGGAGACTCGGTCGAGTCCATCACGGAACACAAAGCCGGGATCGCAAGGTCCGGAAAACCCTTTGTCCTCGGCCCACAGAGATACCCCGTCGTCGAGGAGACCGCCAGACGCATCGTCGAGGGCCTAGAGATACGCGGCCGTTTCATCCAGAGCACGCCCGTCCGTCCGTGGCGTTCGGGCGAGCAGTATCGTTTCTCTCCCTCTCAGCGACCATTTGTCGCTCCTCCAGGGCAGCTCATCGAGTTTCATTCTCCCCTTTTCTCGTCACCAATTCACGCCAGACTTCCATTGCACGGCACTCATCAGCTCGACAACCTGTCACTCTCCCTGACCGTGATCTCCACCTTGCTGACACACACACCCACTCACACAACTCTCGGTGACATCTCGCAGCGGATCACATCCGAAACTATTCGAGCAGGGATAGAGACAGTTGCTTGGCCTGGCAGACTCACCTTCCACACGTTACCACGCCCCGCGATGGTGGACTCGATTCGTGATCCCTCGGTCGTTTTGGTAGACGGTGCTCACAACGCTGCATCTGCGGAGACTCTCGCCTCTTACATTTCCGAACTCGTGGCTCAGCTCAGACCAAGGGCGAAATTGCATATAACATACATTGTTGCACTCTCACATTCACCACCGAAAACATCTTTCGATACGTTGTCGCGGATCTTGGTGCTTGACGATCCTCACAGTTCGGTGACCAGGCGGGTTGCGGCCCTGCGGTTCACGCCCCCCGAGGGCATGCCGTGGGTGGTGAGCGTTTCGCCGTTGGAGATACGAGACACCGCCCGGCAGATAGTTCATCTCGGGGATGAAGATGTGTGGACTGCCTCAGACGATCTTCCCCTCAGCTCTCAGCTGCTGAGGGCATTTGAATGGACGGAGGCCGCCGGTGCGGAAGAGAATCTGGTTGTCGTCACGGGGAGCTTGTACCTTGTCGCGGATTTCTATCGCCTCTTGGAACTACTCGCAAAGTAGACTAGGATTTGTAGTAGAACGAGTACATCAAAGTGGTGAATGTTTAGGGTCACCCGGGCCCCGACCACATGATCAAGTACCCGCGCCTCCAGCGCTCCAGCCGTGACCCCTACCACCTGCTGCACGAGTCGACAGCACGACACGCAACATCCTCTGTCAAGACCGTCCTCCGACGCGCCCCATGACGGGATTTGGTCCTAACAAGCGCAAATCCATGATGACCCACGAGTCAATCAGTGTGCCAATAAACCACAGGGACGCCTCTGCCTCTTCAGCGTAAGTGGCTGAGGCCCTGTTTTCGCCTATCCGTTCATTTCTTGTAGATCTCATTGGAAAAACGCGCCTACCGCTATACCAGTCCCAGGTGCCGGTGATGTGAGAAATCGTGTTCAACTCGTCCATCACGCCCCGTCTTACCTTTCCCGACTAGCGCCAGTCTCGTCCTCATTCCCATTCGTACTCGCGGGGCACAAACTCTCGAGCTCCCGAGGTGAGAAATAGGCTCGCATTTGCCATGCACCGTGCACCATTCTACTCCATTGACTGGTATCTCCAGCGACGTCCTCATGACAATCCATATTCTCGAATGACCAATAATCTCAGCGCTAGAAAACATCCGGGAAACCCCAACGTCCTTCAGACTGTCCTTGCAATACCTCCCGACTTAAGTATCGACGACTCACGTCCGCTTAAGCGCGCACGGCGTGATAGCGCTTCCTCGATGATTATATCCAACGGCGCATCGTCATCGTATCCTTTGGGACCTGCTCCCTGTAGCAGTGTCTCTGAACCCGACATTCAAATGATGGAACCGCCTCGCACGAATGACAACCGAAGGCATCCTATCCGGAATGACGCTGAGATCATCGAACTTGGTGCTAGCTCCGATGACCTTGGCGAACGAGTTCCTCGCGTCACCAAATCGTCGTCACCGTGTCCAACGTTGCTGACCAGCGAAAGAGTTCATGCTTTCGATACCCACCCCACACAGTACAGCTTATCTAGTAAGGGTAAGGGTCGTGCTAAAGAACCTCCAGAAATTGTTGAAGGCTCGGAAGAGGACGAGGATATCAAGGAGTTCTCGCCCCCTCCGCGTGCGGGGCGGCCACCTCATTCCAAGGAACCATGTGAGATACCCCCAAACATCGTGACTGAGCGCAGAAGGGTATATGAGCCTGGAACCCGCTCTGCACCAGCAGCTGTACGCCACCCCACTGCGAAAGGGGTGAAGTCCGTCGACTTGAAAACCGGAGGTGTTGTTCACAAGATGAAAAAGAAGGACGAGGTAAGCACCACTAAATGACCAGATAAACATTCGTATTTCAACATTCTCCCGCTAGCATGCACTTGGACATCAATCAAGCGCGCACACGTTGGATGGTATTGCTACTTCATCGTCCAACTTTAAGAACTCCGCGCGCGACAAGACTCAGACTTTGCCACTGATCGCCTGGTGTTTGGGTCAAAACTTGTTCGAACATTCCGAATCTGCGCCCCTCGACCTAGTATACGAATTTGCTTTGCAACGAATAAGGGTGACACGGGGTCGATCACCTCCGGAGAAAATTCAGTTCAGGCTCGACAGGGATGTCAATTCAGTGATGGTAAATCTCTTTTCTCCTCTTCGCTCAAGTTACAGTCGATAATATGTCTCAGATCGTAAATGACTCGGAGACACCACTGAAAGAAAATGTCGTGGTTCAATTCAACGCTCAGCCGGGAGCGACATGGAATGAGGTTGAACGTAAATACAAGGGATTCAAGCCAGGTGTGTCAACGGCCATACTCGGTGTCTCATTGCTCTGTTGATCTACGTCCTGTGTTGATAGGGATGGATCGCGGCAGAGGAGTATTGACATTCTACTTCTCGACTGCGAGAGATCGGGGCTCATCCCCTACGGACTACCAGCAATTCGTCACGGGAATTAGAAAGGCATTTTCACTCTCGGACATCCAAATTATCCAGTGAGTACGGTCTCATCTAATGTTGAAACTTGATCGTAAAATTTCTCAGGCCATCTAAGGGTGCCACGGTATGGGACTATGCGACTCGAGTCGCCACGATGTTTGGACAAACAGAGTCCAGGAATGGAAAGAAAGATAACAATGAAAACGTTCCAGACGGGCCAGCAGCGCCGGCACGGTCTGTCACACCTCGTTCCTCGACGTCCAAGACTGGACTTGAGCTGTAAGACGAATAAATTGATATTGATTATTCCCTGATCCTCTTCTATCAGCAAACTCTCGAATGGGGATCCAGGTTCATCTATACCTTATCGCCGGTCTGCAAGGCAGTCCGCAATCCGATCTTCGAGGGCTTCACCTCCACCTCCACCTCCACCTCCGCCAGCCCAGCTGGAACTGGATGAAGTGTAAGCTTTGAACTTCTATGCAATAATGCCTCTAAACATTTTGCATCTAGCATTCTAATGTATCCGCCAGCCGGCACCGGAGCGCTTAACATCATGCATAGTGATCTCAGGAGATTACAGCCTGAAGAATTTCTCAATGATACCCTCATCGAATTTGGTCTTAAGTATGTTTCCTCGCTCGCCGATTGCCATGTTTTCTGAAAAATTCAGGCTTTGGCTCAATGATCTTCGTGAAAAGAACCCAGCGTTGGCAGATCAAATCCATGTCTTCAGTTCTTTCTTTTACAAGAAACTAAATAACAGAAAGAAGTTTGTTTATCTCTTCATGCATTTCTGTCCGTTTTCTCATACATTATTCTCTTTGTAGCGCAGAAGATGGGTACAAAAGCGTGCGCAAGTGGACCTCCAAAATTTCATTATTCACGAAGAAATATGTCATCGTTCCTATCAACGAGAAGTACGTAGATTCACTCAAGTTTTATGCTGATCGCTTACTTGCGCGCATAGCATTCATTGGTATCTCGCTATTATATACGAACCTGGACATACCCTGGAACCACCCCTCTTGTTGCCCCAATCGCAGCTTTCTAGCTCACGAATGACACGGAAGCAGAAGCAAGGACGGGAACGAGCTAAAGCCTGCTCGGAAACGCTCACAGAAGCATCGCTGGAGCGAGTAAGCCCTGCAGTCCATGGTACCGAAGCACAGCCTGAAGCCGACACATCTTCCGTGGATGCAACACGCACGACAACACCTAGCCTGACTGGAAACGAAGAGATGGATGATGCCGCGATCACTGTCTTCGACAAATCCTGTTCCATCAGCGCTGCCAACCCCACATCCTCTGACATTCAGATACGGGATTCATCTCCGATTCTGGTGCATCCCCCCTCGGATAGCATGGACGTTGACGCGGGTACCTCTTTCGTTGACGTAGTTCCAAATCGAACCCACGAAGTCGTTGAAGTCCTGGAGCCTTCGACATCGAAACCATCGTCAGGTGTACCAGTCAGCCAGTTTTATGGGCCCACGCATAAACCAGGAGATGTGCAGCCGGTAGTTATCGAGGACAACGAGGATAGTGGTGAGGAGCAGAGGCAGGAAGCCGAGGTGGACGATATGCTGGCTGTAACGCAATCTCCAACTGCGGATTTACCTCCGCAGTACGTTAATTTTGTTTGCGCCAGCATTCCGATTAACCTGCGGTTATTCTCTCGTCTAGGACCTATATCTTTACTCTCGATTCCCTTGGGACTCGGCATCCCCAAGCCATAAAAGTTTTGAAAAACTACCTCAGATCGGAGGCAAAGGACAAACGAAATTACAACGAAGTGCGCGATGCAGTCGGCAAACAAGTCCAGGTGAGCTGTCTTCCGATATATTCAGACAACGCTCATCATACATTTGCAGGTCCCTGTCCAACCGAATACTTGGGACTGCGGGATATATCTGCTCCACTTCGTGAAGGTTCTTATGAGCTCCCCGTCAGAACTTGTGGAGCAAATTCTTTCTGTGCGTGCTATTCAGGCTAAGTATTCCAGGTGAATTACAGCTTGGTCAACAGACAAGGGGTACCATGCCAAGTTTGGACCGCAAGAAGATGTGGCATGATCATGAGATTCCTCAGTTCCGGGACTACCTTCAAGCCCGCATCATCCAACTTTCGGAAGAATGGAAGGCGGATAAGATTGAGGAGGAGGCGAACAAACGAAGAAGTGGAGATGCATTAGAGGTCGAAGTGTTATCTTCCGAAGGTGAAGTGGACATCGTGGAGGATATTCCGACCGTCAAAGCAATCCCGGGTTCTAAACAGAAACAACCCGCCGTAAGGCTCCGTGGGTAATGTATGATGCCACCTTTGCTCGGTTTTCGCTTATTTCTTCGTCACACACCTCATACTCATTCACTGAATGTTGCACCTACATTTCAGCCACGCCATGACCACATTGCACTACCCTACATCCAGATGCCCTAGTTTTTATCGCAAATTCGCAATGTAATGAAGTTCGTACACACTCGAAACGGAGGTGGAATTTGAATTGGACTGTCAGTAAAGTGGTTCGTCCTTGCCTGCTGGAATAAAAGCCACTAGCGAAACGAACTACAGTAGCAGTAGATCACTAACTGAGGGTTGAAGCGGAAATCGAAAGAGAAACGGTTCCTACTATGTCAACCTACTATAGACGATGTAACCGAGGGCTCAATCGAATATATGCTAAGTACAAATCCATCCACCGTGATGATGATTAAATGAGAGGACAGGACACTCGTCTAAGGTAGACATGTTCCCAGCAAGTCGGACATTCCAAGGTAGAATCCCGAAAATAAAAGGAGGTTTTGCATGCAGCAATGGTATCTGGTAGAGTGGGTGCGGAATGCCTAGCTTGTTATAGTGACGGTATCAAAAGTTGCGGAGCTGGTGTTTTTTGCTGTGCTTCGGAACGTTTGCGTCTTCAGGTGGCATGCGGATATGTGGCGATGGAGTTGGGTCGGGCACTCGGCCACGGCGCGCCACAGTGAAAGTGGGTGTAACATGAAACGACGAAGATAAATGACCAGCTGCTGTCGAAGGATTGGGGCCAGCAGTTTCGTTCGCGCTACCCCCAACAGCGGTAGGTGCTCGATTCGAGGTAGATGCGTGAGAGAGATAATACCACAGTCCAATTCCAGATCCAGCGCACTGGAAGACAAAAGTCAAAAATCCGAAGCAGGCTACTTGAAGGGGACCCACGATAAGCAAGACGATGCCAATCACCCAGACCCAACGCGATAAGCGACTGGATCCACTCTGAGTCTTGGTCAACCAAGAACTAGGGGACGGATTAAATCGCGACGACCCTCCGAACTACCATATAGTATTACCTGGGTTTCTTCTCTTCTTTAGCAATCACACTGAACCTCCTCCAGAAATCATCCCCGCGCTCCCCACGTTTTGGCAGCAGATTGTCCTCAGAGTTACCACGTATAATGGGGTCTGAGAATTTGACGTCCGGCGGAGCTGGAGACTTTGAAGGGCGAGCAAAAACAGGTGTAATGGGAGTCATGGGTGGTTGAAGAGGATGAGGCATGCTCGGTACGGATGGCCTAGGAGCGGCTGTCTGATAAATCGGCGGGGGCATACGAAGAGCATCCGTGTCTGCCTGAGGGCGTGTGATGACACGAAGTACCGGAGGGACCTGCCCCATCTGCGGTGGTTGGGCTGATTGGCCAGAGTGAGGGGCTGAAGGCGGGGGACTTGAAACTTTGAGGTTTGCGACGGGTGCAGGGTATCCAGGGCGAGGAGCTGCCAAAGGAACTGCGTAGACGTGATGCGGCACACCGCCAGCCATAGGGCCGGGGCCGACCGCTCCGGGACCAGATTGGGGGTATCGTCTATCGTACCTTGGGTGCAGAGCTAAATCAGCGAGGGAAACTACAGCCCTGGTTGACGTACATGCAACAGATGTTCAAACGTTCAAATCCGGCTCTGCTGGTTTTCGAACTCTGCTGGGCTGGAAATCTGGGTATCTGAATAGAAAGTTTCCAACAGAGTTGATATCAAGCGAGTGGAAGTCTCGTGAAAGAGAGGCCTTCCGAGACAGCGAGAGTATGTTTTGAGCCCGGAAAGGGCTCGAAGACAAGAAAGGACAGACAACGAGTAAGGGAAAAGAAGACAAGGCCGCCAAGGTCGGCCCCAGTTCAAGTGAGGCTCAGGCTGGTTACGGTCGCTATTGTGTGACCTGCGAATCAACTCCTCGGCTAGCACGCGCTTCATATTTACCTCCTATTTTTATCCCCGACGCTCAGATCAGTGCTGTTAATGTAGCTGCTCCCACTTCGAGTTCAAACGTCCAAGTCCTGAGTCGATGATCCATGCCCTGGATGTTGCAGGACTTGTACCGTAGTAGTCGCGTCTGGAATACGAGCTGAGGGTGATAATCTTGAGATACATCGAAACATTGTTCTCAAGACCACAGGTACTCCTCCCACGACAGAGTCGTATCGACCCTGAACACAAATGCATCATCCAAGCATGTCAGTAGCTAGAGAACGTTACATAGAACAATGATTCAATGATTCATTTCATTTATTTGGTGTTGTTGACCTTCTCTGAATCTGGCGCGCGCGTGACGCGACGCGTCTCTTCCCTCTTACCCTCGTCCTTTGACGCTCCCTAGTATGGCAAAACGAAGGAACGTCGTTGACAGCGATGACGATGCTCCGGAGTCTTCTCAGGCGTCGAAACGCGCCAGAACAGAAGACAGTGACGACCTTGTCCAGGTTCCAGCCAGTGGAAGAGAGCCTGTCCTCAATGGCAAGGGGAAGATCAGAGAAGAAGATCACGACAGTGACGACGAGGACGAAGAAGAAGATCTTCATCACCTACCAAACGAAGAGGAGGAGAAGAGGTTCGAGGAGGACCACGGTGAGGCTATTCGCCGTAAGCTCGAACAGCGTCGCAACACCATCGGTGTATGTGTTTTTACCTCTGTCGTTGGAATACGTGACTCAGTCTATTCAAGAGTATTGCAGAACATGGAATCATCGAGTCTGTCGAGATGAAGCAATTCATGTGCCATCCTCACTTGACATTTACATTCGGACCTCAGGTCAATTTCATCATTGGTACGCCGTTCACTGGACCGGCCAATCGTGCTACAATTGCTGATTCATGCGCAACCCAAGGGCATAACGGAAGTAGGTTATCTGCGTTTACTAACTCGAGCCCATCACCGAGATATGCTTCTATTAGGTGGAAAGAGTGCCGTTCTCTCTGCCATCACCATCGCTCTTGGTGGTAAATCTATCTCCACTGGCCGTGGCAGTGGACTTAAATCATTTGTTCGCGAGGGTCAGCAGTGAGTTACATCGCATTATCTCTTTCCCATGGTGCAAACGCTTGAGCAGGAAAGCGGAGATCACTATCGTGCTCAAGAACCATGGTGAAGAGGCTTACAAGCCCAAGGAGTATGGGAAAAGTATCGTTATTCGACGTGCCTTCACTCGGGACGGCGCCTCGTCATGGAAGATCATGAGCAAAGACGGTACCCTCGTCTCCACTAAGAGAGATGAACTGGCCGCTATTTGTGACCACATGAACATTCAAGTTGATAATCCCATGAATGTTCTCACTCAAGGCAAGATTTTACCCCAAGGGTATTGTTAATCATTCATCCGTATTTCTAGATGCTGCGCGACAATTCTTGAACGCTTCTCACCCTTCTGACAAATACAAGGCTCGTATAATTCGTCGACGTACTGATCACATTACCTATTAATACTGCTGTTCAGTTCTTCCTTCGTGGGACGCAACTGAGCCAGCTCAGCGAAGAGTACGATACTTGCTTGAACAACATCAACCAAACCAAGAAATTGCTTCATCAGAAGAAGCAAATTCTTCCA
Source organism: Strobilomyces echinocephalus (assembly GCA_038090115.1). Classification (NCBI taxonomy): domain Eukaryota; kingdom Fungi; phylum Basidiomycota; class Agaricomycetes; order Boletales; family Boletaceae; genus Strobilomyces; species Strobilomyces echinocephalus. The sequence continues at coordinate 8,779 of JBBPMC010000984.1, forward strand.
GACCTCCGCTCGGTACTCAAGGAAGCCACCGCCCGGTTTCAAGAAGCATCCAAGGCCCGCGAACAGCGGTTCAAGGCGGACGAGCTCAAGAAAGAGCTCGCATGGGCACACGTAGCTGCTAAACAAGGAGTAAGTCCGTCACTTTTTAATGTTGTGACCTTCTCAATTACATCTGAATAGGAAATGGAGGCCAAGTTTGAAGAAGTGGCAAAAGCCGAGCGCCGTCTGCCACGAATCGAGGCAGAGCTTCAAACGGCCGAGGTACGTCCACCGTTTGCAAAGTTCTGTCAGAAAGCAACTCGACCAATCTCCCTCAGTCCCAGTTTCGACTTGCTTCCCAAGAAGTCGAGCGTTACGAGAAAGATCATTCTGAGCTGGGCAACATCGACCATCTAAATGCCCAGCGTAATGAACTTCAAGAGAAAATGAGAGTGAATAAGAATAAGCTTAGCGACTTTAGGGTGGGTGTCATTCCGGCTTATGGAGTATCGGTTCTCGATATCTTCTCCTTCCAGAACGACCAGAATGCGATGAATTCCAGTTTGACGGCCTTGAATAGGTCCATCAGTGACTACGAAGAGAAAATTGCGGAAGAGGCTCGCCGCTTAGAGGCTCACACGCAGGTGAAGCGTGATGAAATTAACCGTCGTCTCGACGCCGCAAAAGAGGCTGTTGCAGAAGCCGATCGTCGGAATAAGGGTGTTATCGATCAGAAACGTGGCATGCTCAACGAAAGGGATGAGGTCGAGTCGAAGGGTCGAGCTGCCGACGACAAGAGACGTCAGCTTCAAGACCGGATCACAGAATGCCAAACCATGATCAACAGGTGCAAAGAACAAGAGAAGAACAGTCTGGCCCCGTATGGCCGTGATATCAAGGGTGTACTGCAGAGTATCAACAGGATACATTGGCATGGGGATACACCTGTTGGACCTCTCGGTCTGTATGTGAATGTCAAGGATCAGAAATGGGCGCCGCTGCTGAGGGCACAACTGGGGAACCTAATGATGTCTTTCGCGTGTACGGATGCAAGAGACCGACCCCAGCTGAAAAAAATTCTTGACCAGTCACAGAAGTACTTGCATTTGTTCGAACTCTTGGTCCTGTCGATACTAATTATTTATTAGCTCTCACGTCAACGTCATCATCTCTGAAAAGGACTTATATGATTACAAGGCTGGTGAGCCACGCGGGGATGTCCTTACAGTCTTGCGTGCTCTCGAAGTGGGTTTCTCCAGACTTGGAGGGTTGATGGTGGTGACATCTGTTGACAGGTTTCTGACCCATATGTGCTTCGAGTTCTAATCAATGCGGCTAATATCGAGAGGACAGTGCTTGCGACGGACCGCAAAGTTGGTGACGACATCCTTAAAAGCCTCGGAGGTGGGGTAGCGTGGACCGCCGACCATATGCGAGTGACTAGATACCCGTACGCCTTGTTGCTTCAATTCTCCAATTGCCAATTCACCGTTGTCAATCTAGAGAGGGAGGTGGCTCGTCTATCAATCTGTCGAGGATAAATGCCAATGACTCACGTCGTATGCTGTTTACAACGAGCGACCAAACTACGCGTCGGTGCGTGTATACTTCTGGCTCTGTACCAATGCATCTCACTCCACCCCTGCAGCGATTGGGAGAAGCATTTGCAAACTGCCGAGTCAGAATACAAAGCCATCCAGGGTGAAACTAACCACTACCGTCAAATTTATGACAACGCATGCCGCGAGGTCGAAAAACATTCCGTAAGTCTCTAGATATGGCCGTCTAAACAACCCAATGACGATGTTGTTAGGTGTTAGAGCGCCAAGCCCACGAGAATCTGCGGAAGGCAAAGGCATTTCACAATCAACTCCAAGAAGAGGCCAATGAAGAAATGCCCGCCGGAATTTCAGGGTTACAGAGTGCGAAGGACGTGCGCATCTAGGTTTTTCTATCAGTTGTTTGTGTTGACATTTTGTCACCTACAGGACGCGGAGGCTGAGAAAGCTTCCGTGGTGCAACAATACGCCGATCTTGCGACACGTAAAGCTGTCATTGATGAACAGCAAGTCGACCTTTTGAAGGAAATGAAAGGCATCAAGGAACAGATTCAGAACTTTGAACAGCTCCGTGGTGGAATCATGGTTAGTACCCCGTCGATTAAAGGGTGAGAGTTGAAAATCAACTCTGCTGCAGGCCAAAATTGAAGAGGCCGTGACGAATCGGTTAGATGCGCAGAAGAATCAACAGCACTACCAGACGAAGCTCGACAACGAGAAACAAAAGGCCGACGAGGTTAATGCCACTGCCAAAGCTCTTCAAGATGAATTTGCCACTTGGTCTGACCACGCAGAGAAGTATTGTCAAAGATTCGAGAATCCCCGAAAAGTGGTCGAGGTACAGCGTCAACTCGAGTCGGTCCAAGCAGCCCTGAAAGAGCGGGAGCGCCGGTACAGTCTACAGTTTAAGTGATGGACTCCCGCTGACTTGATGCTCAAGACAAGGTGCGACCATTGAAGAAATGACGATTGAAGTAAACAAGGCAAAAGCGGATCTGGACAATGCTGAGCGCGATATCCGGAGTCTCTCGGCTCTAAACCACGTAAAATTGTTTTGATCTTTGTGTCCAGGCAGCGCATACTCACAAGCTGCCTAGGCATTGAGGAATTCTCTTTTGATTCGCCTGGACAGGTGGCACGAATTCCGACGTCATATCGCTCTCCGTTGCAAGCTCGTGTTCCAGTATCATCTTTCAGAACGGGGTTACTATGGCAAAGTCTTATTTGACCACGTCAACCAGACACTACAGTTGAAGGTTCAAACGGATGATCAGACATTGACTCAAGGCAGAGATAAGGACCCTCGGTCTCTTAGTGGCGGCGAGAAGTCATTCTCGACTATCTGTTTGCTCCTATCACTGTGGGACTCGATTGGTTGTCCGATTCGCTGTCTCGGTAACAATCCATTCATTGCCTTCTGTTACTGTCATTCTTACATGGTCTCAGATGAGTTTGATGTTTTCATGGACGCAGTCAACCGTCGCATCAGCATGCGCATGATAGTATGGTTAATCCTATTTTATTCCCTGCCCTTGTCTCACTGCACTGCAGATCGACACTGCAAATGCATCTGACAAGAAACAGTATGTCCTTATCACACCACAAGATATGGGTAATGTCCAGTTCGGAAACACTGTCCGGGTGCACAGGATGAGTGATCCTGAACGAGGTCAAGGTACCTTGGGCTTTGGCGCTGGTTAATGAGCATGCTTTATTATGGCGTACTTTATGCATCGCATTGCTAGAGACTTTACTAGTGAAATAACAATTGATCTAATAAATAATGGCAGATAGTAGTAGGCTCGATTCCATGATGTTCACGTTTAGGAATGCATCCAACTGTACTTGCTGGTGTTGCTCATTTGACACATTGGGACTGACAGCGTTCAAGTAGGCTTGATATTAGGTATGTACTAGTCTGGTGACTCGAGCAAGGAAATGCGACCATGGACCGCCGTAGCCGAGACACGAAGCTTACTACTACCTTACCTTCGTTCATTCCCTTGGCATCTAGGCGCCCAAGTCTGTTCAAGGCTTGGACGGCCTTAGACAGTAGTAAGTGACTTCGTTTGTGTCATACACATAGCAACTTGAATCACTGGTAAACTTGAGACATCTGAGTCATGCCGTGTATCCTTCGTTTTCTCGAAGCTCTGCCTTGTCTGCGATCCAACGCCTCTCGCTCGTGCCGTCGACTCTGTACGCTCCTTGGCCTCTACTTCTTTCCCCCCACACCCTCGCCAAACTGTTCGATGCCCTCTCCGCGACGTTTCCGTCCGGGCTGACCATCGTGTCTGAGCTCCTTGCTGGACATGCCTTGTATGGGCACCCCGAGACCTTCGTACACGTCGCAGGAGGTCGCTCCGGGTATGGTGCTCTGCGCCGTTGGTACGTTGTCTTTCACATCGCCTGCGGAGGCATCTGGGTCGACGACCGTGTCGAGCAGGACGGGGCTACCCAGAGGCTGACAGCCTGCAAGGTGCCAGTGACGAGCGGTCGAGCCTGCAATTCAGGTACACGCTCACCTTCCGGTCTGCCGTCGACAATGCCTTGGTTGCCCGCCGGGGCATGCTCCATGTAGTCGGTACCACGAAGCGGGTTGTTTCCCTCGAGAGAGTGGTGGTGCGTGTGTGGGGGGCTAGACATGACCGAGAAAGACTCAAGTAGGTTCAAGTATTTTTACCCCCTGAGTGGCCGATGAAGTCATATCATGTAAGCGCTGACATACTGGACAAGACATGGATTGCCGCTAGTCATGAAAAGTACCTAGCATCTATCCACGGGTAACGCGAAACTCAATCGACAAGCTTCTTGCCTTCGTCCCTAAATCGTTTGAGTTCCTTCTTCCAGGGCTCCCAGACCTCGCCATACTTCCCGATAAGGCGAGCAAGTTCTTCTCTCTGCTCCCTCTGCAAGGCATAGGAATAAGTTGGGTGAAGCTCGGACACGAACCATGAGCTCACTATGTTCCACGGCTCCTCGCCACCGTAAACATCCGTGAAGAGATTACGAAGGTCGCCCTGCTTGATTGTTTCCGCATGCTTAAGTGTATTGATGACGTCGTTCTTAAGCCTCGCTTTGAGCTCCTCCTCTTCCTTCTCGTTCCACCAGCCTTGCGATTCCATGAAAAGCCGGAAACGTGTGATCGGGTTATCGATTTTCTTCCAGTTTTCGACCTCTTGTCGCCCACGGTACGCAAAAGAGTCATCGGACGTGGAATGATGACCGACGCGGTACGACATGGCTTCGACCAGTACAGCTCGGCCGCCTTCGAGGCATCGTCTGCGTGCTTCTTTCACAGTATTGAGGACTGCGAGGACGTCGTTACCGTCCACCCTGACGGTGTCAATACCGTATCCAGGCCCACGTGCAGCTATACCATCGCCGTAAAACTGTTCATGCGCCGGTGTCGAGATTGCGAAACCGTTGTTGCGTGCCAGGAATATGGTTGGAGCCGGGACCGTCGAAGCAAGAAGCATCCCCGCGTGGAAGTCACCTTCGGAAGCGGCCCCTTCACCAAAGAACACACACGCCACATTCTTGTTGCGTCGCGCCGGATCACGTTTGAGTGCGAATCCGACGCCAGCTGCCTGGGGTATCTGTGTTGCCAGTGGGGACGAGATGGTGTGGAAATGATGCTCCGGGGAACCGAAATGCTACGACGAAGAGGTGAGTGCACGAGGTGGACTGAGTGGCAGGAAATTGGGTACCATTGGCATTTGTCGACCCTTGCCACTCTTGTCCTCGTGATTTCCAAAGCACTGAGCCATTGCGGCATTGATGCCGAAGCCTCTCCACAGGAGGACGCCCATTTCACGGTATTGACCTGATCCGGTGTTCAAGCTAAGGGCGTCAAAAGCAAAAGGTTGCACACCTAGTACTCTGGTGCGAGGTCAGGAAGCTGTCGGATGAAACGGACATGAATACAGACTCATCGTCGTTGGCCAAGGCCGCAGCAGAGCCGATTATGGTAGCTTCCTCGCCATACTGAGAGAACAAGGATAAGAATTAAAAGAGCA
>JBBPMC010000985.1:0-14331 GCA_038090115.1 Strobilomyces echinocephalus
GTTATCGTATGGTACTTAGTCGGGACTTCACCGGACGGAGCGGAAATGAAAACGGCTACAATGTGAAACCGCGGGATTCTTGTCAGCGTCGTCCCGGAATGTTCGTCTCGAATTTCAATGATGATAACAAGCCGTCGATAAGTGAGTCAGGCTGTGCGCTACTGAAAAAGTGCCATCACTGCCATGCTCAGGTCCGCGTATCTGCCGGGACCAAACTTGACGCTCTCGTGCTTCTTTCGAACCCTTGACAGACTCACGGTACGGCATTGCCAGTCTTCAAATCGCAGATGGGCTAGTTCGGGGTGCCATATAAACGACGGCTGGGTGTCGAAGTGGACGAGTCAGAGAGAACAAGAGTCCCGCTGATCGCGGCGCTACCTCATCGTCAGAGAACGTGAAACACGGACACGGGCCAGCCCCTGAAATGACGAAATCTTGACGCGGGCGTGCTGGCAGTACATTCAGTTGATATCAGTCGAGGTACAAGGCTCGTCGGCACGACGGAGTAGCAATGCGTAGCCAACATGCACAAACGTCCGTCTAGTCATCGCTGTCCACCTAAGATCCAGGGATAAGACGTCCATCCGACGTCGAACATCGTCTCACTCACCGTGTTGGCCAATCTACCCCTGGCACGCGTCGCAGCCGCCCTCGTCGAGGTCCGGCCAGAAGGGGCAAACGACAAGGTCGCTTGCTGCGACGAACTCTTCGCCTTGGACGTCGTCGCCCTCTTCGCCGGTGCCTTCTTGGCAGCCGATTGGCTAAGTGAGGCATATCAGTCGATTTTGCCCGACACGACGGACCAAGGCGGATCACCTGAGCACCGCAGCCCTGCTCGTCTTCTTGGTCGGGGGTGGTGCAGGCTCGTCCTCGTCCTCGTCTTCATCCAGCTCGATGATGTCCTCCGATTCGCTCGCAATGACGGCCTTTCTCCCCCTTGCCTTTGCAGGCGCCTTCTTTGCAGTTGTTTTGGTGGCGGCCGTCGTCTTCTTCGAACTCGTGGCCTTCTTTTTGGGAGCTCGCTCTTCGTCCGACTGAGCCTCGAAATCCGATCCGGCCGCATCGACGTCCATCATCATTGAATCCGCAGAGGCGTCGTCGTCCGAATCTTCGGCTCGGGCTTTGCCTTTGCCTTTGCCCTGACACGCGGCGTCAATACCAGGAGCGTAGAAGAGAGGCCTAGGAGAGATAACCTTGGACTTGGCCGCCTTTCCGGTCTTGGCATGTTCGGCGTACTCCTGATCGTGTTGCTCTCGCACCTTGCTTACCTACCGAATCGTGAGTGACGGATCATAGGACGGGCTCGCGCGCGAATGACGGACCACATCGTCGAGGTCGGCCTCGTCCAGTTCCCCGTTTGCTTGGACGCCTTTCATGAGCGCTCTCAACGCGACCGACACGTGACTAGAACCCTCTTGAGTAACCCCTCCGGAGACGAACAAGCACGACCTACTTGGATATCGCGTGCGAGTCGTCCTTTTCGACGAACATCTGTATCGCGTCCGACATGCCAGCCTCGCCGAGCAACTGCAACTCCTGCGCCGCCAAGTACTCCTTGACGAGCGTATGCACCCGGATCTTGGACAGCTTTTCAGAGATGGAGAGCTCCGGATCATCGATGCTCAGCTCTGGCTGGTCGATTGTGACCTTGGCGTTCCGCGTCGTTTTCTTGGCTCGGTGAAAGATGAGGACGTCGCGCGGGTTGGCGATACGACCTTGGAATTCTTGACCGAAACGGATGGGGTTGGACATTTCGCTGACGCCAGTCGTGTCCACCTGGTGAAATGTGTATTAGATGGGCATCTCAGAAATACGTGTCTTTAGAACTACCTTTAGTCGAACGAGCGGCAACATGCGGGGCAACTCCTCTTCGCCGTCCTCAGCAGCCCTCCTGTTGCGGTCGTCCCATAGTTGGTTGGCCTGCTGGATCAGCGCATTGACCTAGCATAACGGCCTTCGGTCAGAACGAAATTCTCAATTAAAGTAAACTTGGTTCACTCGAGATTTCAAAAATTTGGACACGGCTATCTGATCGTTGATGTCAAAACCTTCCTCCTCGGAGGCCTCGCTGAGGATAATGTCTTCCAGCACAAACGGCCGGACAGTGCGCAGTGGTATGGGCTTTAACTGGAACTCTTTCCCCTGGATTTCCAACAGTGCGACATGTCTGAAATAAATCAATGTGGCAGCATGATAACGGCGCATGGCACAACCACCCACTTTTCGATTGATTCGCCGTCTGCGAGAGAAGTGGCTACTGATGAGCCAGGTTGCGTGATATAATAATTTTTCCCAGCAACGGGCTCTGGTACGATGCGGCAGTCGTGCTCGTGACCCCACACGACGAGATCCACGCTGTCATCGAACATGCCTTCAGGAACTGACTCCTGGGGACCATGTCGCACACTGTCGTGACGTTTATGAGAACGGTCGACAAGAAAATTCAACGTTGGCGAGCAATCATACCGATTTTGGTGAAGAAGTAACACATTAAACCATTCGTTCTTGTTCCGCGGCATGTACATGCGGACGCGGTTGCTTCGCAGCTCGAAGTGCATGCGTTGGTCTTTGACGTTGCCCACGCCGTATAATCCGAGGTTAGTTCTGCCCTTGCGAAGGAGAACGGGTCTGATTGCGATGCCCGTCTGCGGTGCATCGGCGTTTGAGACCGGGAGATCGTACTTGCCCATGTAATTTAGGAGACCAGACACAGAGAGGACATCCAGAGCACACAGCGCGCCTTCCTATAAAAGAAAGGGTCGTCGATGGCATGAGGCACCGCCTAGATTACTACGCACCGGACCGGCGCCTTGAGGGTCGTCGTGATTGCCGTGGATCGAGAAAACGGGGATTCCGACGTTTAAATTAGGATCTTCGTAGTTTACCGCTGGGAAGCTAGACACGGGTGAGCTTCGGAAAAGGTCAAAGGACGGTTGATGTGGCGTACGTGTAACCTTCCGCCCTTCCCTCGTTTGGATCGCTCAAGAGTTCGACTTGAACTGGCTTGTCGTTCAGCGTGTACTCGCGTAGCAGGGCGATGACCTGATAGAGGCAGTCTCTGGACGGTCTGTTCTCGTGGAACAAGTCGCCAGCAAGGAGGATAAAGTCGACCTAGCCCAGCCCAGTTAGCGCTCTCGTTGACAGCGATTCAGACGAGCGTTCGCAAGTCAACGTTTCCATGCATGAGGAACGGAGAAGACGGCTCGCCAAAGAAAAGTCGGACTCACGTCGTGCTTGACTGCCAATTGCAGAATTTCCTTGAACGTGTTGATGGAATCTTGGCCCCGAATTGGATCACGTTCCAGGTAACCAATGTGGTTGTCCGTCGCCAGCATTATTCTTATCGTGTCGTCTGGTTCTTAGAGACGTCTGACGTTAGACTCGGTGCGAAAAGGGGGGAAATCGAATGCTCGCCAGCGCTCTGAATGGTGGTTGGCGGAGGTGCCGAACCACGGCCGTCGTCCGACATGACCGAGACAAAACCTGCGTCGAACTGGAAGAATTAGCAACGCGCACCGGCGAGTGTGAATAATGAAACGCGACGCGCGAGTTTTGGAGGTAACCTTGGCCTCACGTGAGCGTACACGCGGCAAAAAGCGTAGTTGGCCGCCTGTTGGACACCAACCACGACCCTTGCTGGACCGCAAACCAGTCCAAAGCAATTCCACAAAGATAACCACCCGTCGTCGCGCACAGTTGAACTGTACGCAATGTCTCTGCAAAATGCCGCCCGCGCGCAGCAGCAAAATAACCGCCTCCTCGTGGTATGTCATGCGAGTGCACGACGCGGTTTGGCGACTAAAGGAGCTTCAGACGGGGACGGTGCTATTCTATCTGGTAGCAGCATTATCGGTGCGTACGCCGTTCCTGTGCTCAATTGCTAGCTCATGTCAGCCATCTAGATGGTCATGGCGTACGTTGAAATTTTGTCTTCATCCTGATACCCGCTGAAATGCTGCAGGAACAAATGGGTGCTGCAGTCGACCTCAGCTCCACTATTTTTCCTCTTCACCCAGCTCACGATCGCAGTCGCCTTGTTTCTCGCCTCACACGCAGTAAAACTTATCCAAGTCCCCCTGTTCGTCGACGCCCAACTCATCAAAGGACTGACCCCTATGGTCGTGTTGAACGTCATCGGTTTGAGGTAGGCCCGTTCTTCTGTTCTTGCGCTGCCCGCTCATCTCGCGCAGTTTCAGTAACTACACCCTCAAATACGTCGATGCCTCGTTTTACCAGGTTGCTCGCGGGTTGCTGCTCCCGTTCACCGTTGTGACTTCTTACGCCTTCTTGCACTCGCGACCTTCCCTCCGTATTCTCATCTCGTGCTCCCTGGTAACATTAGGCTTCTTCGTCGGCATCTTCCTTGATTCCATCCCGATTGCTATGCTCGGCGTTGCGTTCGGCGTCGCCAGTTCAGCAATAACTGCTGTGCACTCTGTTGTGATCAAGAAGAGTCTCGATATCGTTAAAGGCAGCGCCATGCATCTTTCTTGGTATACCAACTTGTTGAGTGCTGTACTCTTGATTCCCATCATCGTTCTTGCGGGAGAGGTACCTGCCATCACCAGTTTCCTCTTCGGATCGGAGGATACCCCCACCGGCGAGCTGTCGGAACTGCACACGTTCCTCTGGGGGTCTCTCATCACCGTAAGCGCCCGATAGATTTCTGAACGTTCGCTGACCTGGAATGGACGTAACAAGGGCGTGATTGGGTTCTTGATGAGCCTCGCCAGTCTGCTTTCAATCAAAGTGACGTCCCCAATAACGCACATGGTTTCGTCGGCAGTACGCGGCGTTGCTGCGTCGTTGTTAGGCATGTGGCTGTTTAGTGATGTGATCTCCACGCAAGTGTTCCACTTCATGTTTCCGCTTGCCCCCGAGCTGACCCGATCGCGTTCAGTGGACGGGCGTCTTCGATCGCGATCATCCTTGGTGGATCTGTTTGGTATACGTGGATAAAGCACGTCGAGTCGCAGACACCCAAATCCGGAGAGAGGGACGGCAATAAATATGAGCGAGTACCACTGGAAGACGTCGAGGCGGGCAAGGTGAACACATCTCAGAAACCGGAGTAGACAGACGGTGGCTCGGGCCATGGACAGGATACCCTCATGCTTTCCTGGCATTGACATTCTTGATATCGTACATTCGCCGAGATTATATAGAGGTGGAAGCCGTAACTGCATCCACAGTGTACAAGACAGCGAGCATTGTTCTGTGTTGTTGCACCGTGTGGAACTCGGCAAATGTGCAACGTGGACCGGCGCAATTGTGGTACGCATGTCATCATCGCTCCATGACACTTACCCTTGGACCACAATTCCACCCGACGCGACTATAAATCGGTCTCCTACGCTCCAAGCGCTGGCCGTCGTTACACTTTGAACCGCTTACCTCCTGGCCCACCATGTTCGGGTGCTGCGTAGCTGGCAGACTCCTCCAGACCAACATACAACAGATAGACGAGACACACGCCTTCTTCGAGATTCCAGCCGCAGAAAAGGTCAACCACGTCTGCGTCTTCCTACTGGGAGACGGTGAGCATCTCCCACTGTACACCACAGCCCAATCGATTGATGCTGGATCTAGTCCCATTTCCACAAGGCTACGGCGCGACCGTACACTTCTTCTGGCCCGGAAGAGGGTCTCAAGTACTAGGCATGTACGTCTCGCGCAACCCCCTAAACCTCGTCCTTGACGGTCGCTCATCCCACCCCGATAGGCTGTCCAACGAGAAACCCTCTGCGATATTCCGGCTCCGCTCGACGTTTTCCTCCGCGCCTGGGCTAGCGTCCGGCGTGAGCACCCCCTCTGCGTTCGCCAACGTCGCATACACCACGTCGGACGTCGTCACCGCCGTCCTCGGGCTCGCGATCGAACCCCTCGAGACGATCGCGGCGCAGATGGCCGCGCTCCCCGCGTCGTCGATCAACGCGACGCTGAACGCGACCGCTGGCACGATGACCAAGCAGGTCGATCCGGGTGCGCTGGCGGAGCGCATCGCGCGGCACTTGTTCAACTACGTGTCTGGGTTCGTGCCCACGGCGGGCGGGATGGGTCCAGAGAGCATGGTGCCAATGGGCGTTGTCGCCAAGTGGTACGAGCACTTCATGAGCAAACTCAGGGCGGGCGGGACGACGTTCCTGGAGAGGGAGGATTAGGGTGGGGGGTTTCGTCTTGTCTTTTGGATGTCCCAGACGGTCGGAATTTATTATACGTATCCTGTAAGAACTAGTGACTCGGTGGCTCTCCTGACAACCATGTTGACACGACCGGGTCTGCATGAATATTGGAAGGCTTGACCACGTCCATGATCTTGACCAAAGCATACATCTTCTTACTTACATAGGGGCCTATTCACCAAAATCAGCATAATTATCGAAGAGCCTCAGCCAGCTACCGAATTCGCACCAAGCCTTGTTATGTTTCTATCTCGCACAGTCAAGCGTGCCTCCGACGACTGTCGGCGAAGCACGGCGGGCTTGAAACACGTCGCACCCTGCCGCCACGGTCGGTACTACTCCGTTGGCAAGTCCAATTTTGTGCGCATCGTCGAAGTCGGTCCGCGTGATGGCCTCCAGAATGAACCACGCCCAATCCCCCCTCCAATCAAAGCAGAACTCATAAACAGACTCGGGAGAGCTGGCTTGCGCAACATCGAAGCGGGTAGCTTCGTCAGTCCGAAGTGGGTACCGCAGGTCCGTCGCTCTTACCTCGGTCGATGAATCCTCTACTGATTTTCTGTGATGCGGTTTGATGACGACAGATGGCAGGGACAGCAGAGGTCCTCTCTCTCGTCGATCCAATCCCAAACGTTGATCTCTCAGTACTTGTCCCCAATAGCAAAGGTCTCGACGAAGTCTTTCGTGTCCTCTCCTCCCTCTCCCTTGGTTCTGTCGCGAAGCCTCCGCCACCGGTTACAGAAGTAGCAATATTCACTGCTGCAACAGATGCGTTTTCCCGTGCTAACACCAATGTCACGGTATCGGAATCCCTGGCTCGTCTCGAGCCTGTAGCTCGGGCCGCCCTCGACAAAGGCCTCAGAGTACGTGGATACGTTTCGGTCATCGTCACATGTCCGTATTCTGGACGCGTGGACCCGCGCCGGGTGCGAGACGTCTCGAGGGCACTATTCCAGATGGGCTGTCACGAGGTCAGCCTAGGCGACACCACGGGGACAGGCACGCCAGCCAGCGTGCGCGCAGTGTTGGAGGAGGTCTGCAAGGAAATGGATCCCGGAAAACTCGCTGGACATGTGAGTGCCCTTCGCGTATCTACTTCAAGGTGCGACTCTGGTTGACGTCGTCACGAGTAGTTTCACGACACCAGCGGGACGGCGCTGGCGAACATATTCACCGCGCTCGACGTCGGCTTGCGTTCGTTCGACGCCTCGGTCGGCGGGCTCGGCGGGTGTCCTTATTCCCCCGGGGCTACCGGGAACGTCGCCACCGAAGATGTCGTGTACGCTCTCACGGGCGAGTCTTTCTATGGGGACATTGGAGAGCCGGACTCTGGTGAGCACATTCCAACGCCAACCCGAACCAATATCTCAACTCGTTTCTCAGCGCTTTCACCAGCACCTTTGGGCCCCAAATGGGACGTCGGTCCCATATCTCTTCCCTTGCTTGCAGAGACGGGTGCTTGGATTTCCGAGACACTTGGAAGGGAGAATACGAGTCGGGCAGGGCGTGCATATCTCGCTCGAGGGCTCCGGGAACAACAGCTGGCTGACAAGGCGCAAGCGTAGCTTCGAGTTTGCGCTGCTGGAGAAACTAACCGATATTCTGATTCATATCAAACACAGGAAGTTGCACGATAGTTGCTTTGTTGCTTTGCATTGGGAAACGTGAATCCAAGTCCAGGCCATTTATACCACCGCTGACCACTGTTGGAATGCCCGAGATGGAAACCCTGGTAGTGCGGTACACGAGGGTACCGGCACCTGAAATGGCCAAAACGACGCCCGGGGACTCCCCAGATCCATCTCCAATGCCAGACGTGAACCTGGCAACGGCGGTACCCCATTTATCTTGCGAGAGACGTTAGAGCGCGAGCGCATACGCCCAGACAAGCGGAGGAAGAGGACTCGCATGGTGAGTCCGGGTATCCATGACTCTTGGGAACAACACGGAGATTCAACCCAAGCGCCGTCTTCGCTGCGAGCGGCGGGTGCAAGTGCGATATCTTTGAAATGAAATGCCAACAAGAGTTCACCCGAGTTCACCCTCGCTCATCCCCTCTCACTGGCTCACCCACGCTACTGGCCATCCTGCAGGCTCACCTGTGTATTGTTTGCCTCCATCATTTACTACTTACATTGCGTGGTCCACCACCTGTACCGCTCGCTGGTGAAAGGTAGGTGCCCCCTCATCGCCGTTGCGACCGGCAGGCCATACTTTACCCCGACCGTTCCGCCCCCTGCATGTCCGGTCATCCGCTCGCCATATCCCACTCTGCTGCGCAGGCCACTCCTTAGCCTATCTCGTTCGTTTGATCCATCAGGTCGAGGAGATCGGCAGTAGTCTGGGGCAGGACGGGCGCACAGACATTGTCAGAGGTCGATGTACAGGATCCTAAAGAGCTTGGAATCAGCCCGGCGGCTCGGACGGCGTATGCAATGTTGAATCTCCGACGTATCGCTTGGGAGCCGCGGCCGGATTTGGCCAACGAATGATGCGATCAGATCCAATGACTCCGAGTCGCGATGACAATGACGTCCGTACATGAGGCGTTGTGGGCCAGACCCGGGCACCAGACCGCGCTATGGATGCAGACTACGACATGCGACTACTACCTACGAGGAGCCACCAGGACCCCTGACACCGCTCGGAGGGACTCCGCCCTACCGTCGGCCCAGGCCCCAGCCCTCCTACCACGTCCACGCACCCGGATCCAGTATTGACGATGGCACTAGAATCGTCAGCCATGCGAGCAAGGACTCACGGATGCATCATATCTGTCGTACAGACTCGTACTAGGTTGCTTAAGAAGCGCGCGATCGGACGTGGAGTCGGTGGCATACAAAGTAGGCTGGGGTCATTGCGCCATGTCAACACTTGGACAGCGCAGCGTTACGCCTGCCAGCTCTGAGCCGCGACTTCCAACCATACGGGGCAACCGCGCCAGCGCAACACGACCCTGTGCAGATCGGTGCCGGGTCCTATTACCTTTTGTCTCAAAGACACTTGCCCGCCACCGCTGCGTAGGATGTCACGGTGCACAAGGGGAGACGCTGGAAGCCGTCGTGGCCTAGCAAAGCTTGGATGCCAGAGTTGTCCGGATTTCCATACTTCTCAGGCCTATATGCGATACTCCCCGTTGAGGGGCAGGATCCGAATTGACGCCGGGTGATAACACGAGACCGTAGAATTTGCAGAACTCGACTTTCTTGTCTTATCACGATAGCATCTCGTCTAAAAGTTTAGGATCCTAGACTTTCATCGGTTTCCGGACGGCTCCGGTTTCAAAGCTGACGTTTCATGCGCACCAGCCTGGTGCAATTGAACTAGATCCAGAGAACATCTAGGTGTGTTAGAGCTATGATACCAAAACAAAAATACCCGTATATTTCGGGTGTCATCATCCCCTCGCTATCCGGTTGAGAGGCTCGTTATCAACGCGAAACAAAAGCGTGCCGACTTTCCTCGCTTCACCCGGATCTTCAGGACCGGGCAACAGCGTCAGCTTGGTCTGGGGACGGAAAAGAAGCAGGTACGTTGACCCGCCGAAGTGGAAGGACCCTATCTCGTCTCCCTTCTTGACCCGATCCCCTTCCTTCACTTCCACTTTGGTGGTCGAAATTTCGCCAAGACCAACCCCGACGAAGCACATCAGCCCGATATCAGGGTTGTCCGACTCGATGAAAATGAGGGCCCGCGTGGCGATTGCCGTGACGAACGCTTGGGAGCGGGAAACGACGTCCAAGCCCGGATCGTCGTCCTGACGAGCGGCGTAGTAGCTACCAGGGATCCTGTACGTCTTGACGATGCGTCCGTCGACGGGACTGTGCCACCGGTGATAATCCAGCGAGCTTAACATGGCCTGGAAGATCGTCCCGCCGACGAACAGGGGCGCGAGGGGGTCGAAGTTAAGGATGTGGTTAAGCGAGTACGGCATCTCCTTGACCCAGAACTCGTCCGTCGCTTTCACATCTGTGGAGACTCGATAGGTGATGGCCTCGCAGGCAGCATTAATGAACTCGGGGGCCTCTGGCGCGAATGTGGGACGGACACCCTCTCT
Source organism: Strobilomyces echinocephalus (assembly GCA_038090115.1). Classification (NCBI taxonomy): domain Eukaryota; kingdom Fungi; phylum Basidiomycota; class Agaricomycetes; order Boletales; family Boletaceae; genus Strobilomyces; species Strobilomyces echinocephalus. The sequence goes on from JBBPMC010000985.1 coordinate 10,240, forward strand.
GAATCGTCTGCCGAAGAAGTCATCCCAGGACGCAAAACCCATGTGCGGGTCATCCGGGTCGCACACCCACGCCTGATCAAAGGACGTCCCAAGCCGGTTCTCTTGTACCTGCAGTGCGGTTGTGCTGAACCAACCACCTTCTGTAGAGACCAAGACGTCCCGAGATGCAGGAGAGACGAGGAACTTGGCCCACTCGTCAAAGACTCTGTGGAAGATCGCATTCACTTTCTGATTAATGAACGCGCGGTAGCCAGCCTCTGTGTTGCAGAAAGGTGCGATGACGCCGTACATCGGGACGCCACTGACGAGAGGGCTTGTATAACTGTACCTCGGCGCTGTAGTCATGGTCTTGTCGAGAGCAGCGAGGAGCTCCATGTAGTTCGTGATCTAATAGCATCAACGACAAGGTCAGAAAGGTCAAGATATCAGCCCCGACTAGTGACTTACAGAGCGTTGATTGGCGCGAGCCTGTTTAAACATTTCATGGAAATCCCTCAGGATTCTGGCGTCCTCCTCGATCACTGTCTTGAACTCGAGAATGACAGGAGAAAGCTTCTTCTGCTTAACGACCCGCGTTCGCGTGCAGACACCGGTCTTGATGAGCTGAGCAAGCAATTCGCTCTGGAACCTCCGAACGAAGTCAGGATCCTTGGGGAGCCATAGGGCGACGGTACCGCGATAATCGATTCCAAAAGACATGTTAATTAGACTACAGTTGAATGGTCATCCAGAGATCATGATAGCTGGAAAGAAACGGTGGCTCACGAATGGAACTGGGGTCAAGTGATGAGTGAACGAACGGCGACTGTCTGGGCCCATTATATTGTGGGGTGGAGAGGTCATAGTACTGTTTGTGGTACTAGACCCCCACGACGATGATGGGTCAAGAGGGCACCTTTTTGGTGTGAATGTATTCCGCCGATGTGCACGCGCCAGGGTGAATGTGCTCGTGTTTGAGATCGAGTCCTGTCCGAAATATCCACGGGGTAAAGCGTCTCTCGTGGTAGGGAAGTCAGGTCCCGATGTTGTCAAAATGAAGAAGATTTACACGAGATCCGCAGATGTGACGGAAGACGCCATGGTGCATGAGATTGGCGGTAGAAAAATGAGGCGCAATAGCGCGAAGGTGAACCCGAGCGTGCCAAAGCCTGGTGCTGACGGGTGAAAATTGATGAAGAATGTCCATTCCCGCAATGAATTCGTCATAGGAGGCCGAATCGCTACCTTCGAAGCGCGAACCAGGTTACCAAGGTGGGAAGTCAATATTCCACATACCGTGTTGCGGACCCGGCCGTCGCGGATGTAAGCCCCCACTGAGAGGTTCCGTTTCAAATTAAATTACTGCGTACAGCGACGTAGGCCGAACCAGTGGCAGTGCAGTTTGCGTATGGGTCTTCATGCTTATCCAGCGGTACTCGTCTCATTGACATCTGCAAAGCAGAGCATATCATGTTATGTTCTTGAGACTTTAATAAGGACTGTGGACAGAGCACCCTTGTACGGCATTTTACCTGCATTTTTGCTTCCGTTCCGTAGATGCTTGGCCGACTCAATAAAGCGACCAACAAGCGACGGGAGCATCCGTTGAGAAGCGGGTAAAGGCGAACTTCCGCTTTCGACATCGCTATGAACGACCCAAGCCCTACGCAGATTGCTACAATATGGAAGGGCCGCGGCTTCTTCCTCAGCCGTAGCTTGGTACTGCCGTAGATTTGTTCTCCTCGTCCAAGCGTTTTAGCAATCTTTCCGATTCGCAAGAAACAAACTGACTCCCAAGAACCATTCAATTGCACGCGTTCTGGTTGCGGCACCGGTTTCCTCTAGGAGAGGTTTCATCTTGCATGGAGATCTCCAATCGCCGTCAACAGCCATTGCCAAGCGAGCAACCATGATCCGGATGCTATCCGTTCAAGGTTTCCTTATAAGTCTAACCTGCATTCAAAATTTCAAATCGCCAATAAGTACCATAGTACCCCACATGGTGCGAGACGTTAGACGAATTGTTTCAATACTATCTGTTCAATGGTACTTGGCCATGGGGCCGTCGTTCAGACCTTGGTTGATTCATGGAACTGTGAGCGGCGGAGATTGCAGGGTAGACACCCTTGCTGTGATCAACCTTGTCCGAGTTTTCCCGTTTGTTAGGACCATCTAGGCAACGGAAGGGCAATCTGCGATTGTTCCAGGGTTGTCAGATCAGTCTACAATTTATAGATCAGGTAGGACGTTCACCCAACCCATGTTCTGCAACACTTATCATTGATCAACAAGGCAGGAGACTGCGGCGAACGAGAGCCCACTCCCCAATATCGAGCAAGTTGGCTGCTGAAATACCTAACAAGAGGTTACGTACTGCAGCCGTTCAACCTGCACAAGGTGATGACTAAGCTAAGGAGTATTAGCCAAGTACGAGTTGATATCGCTGATCAGTATTCGAGGAATCGGTTTTCTAAGGCAGTAGCAAGAAAAGAGTGAGTATGACATAGCATGAAATACGAAGGTAGTTGTGATTTCAGTAAGTGGTATGTTAGTATGGTATTAGGAGGTGACTTGATCACGATGACGGTGTTCAAGACCGTTCGGCTCGGGCGATCAGAGTAGTACTATGGTCTGGAAATTGCTGGCGCCGCGGACATTTCTGGATCGCACACTTGATCGGGTGCATGAAGATTTTGATTTCTTCTCTGTGTCGTACGACTGTCAGGGACAAGACGAGCCCGACTCGGATGCTTCTCACCGGTGATTCCGTTCCGTCTGCCGGACGTTATAGCATCCTCGGCCACATGCTGGTCTGAAATTCGCCCGTGGGGCATTTGCACACGAGCAACAATATATCATTTGGCATACAGTCAATGTCCCTGATACACCCATTCGAGTAAATGTCAGTCGATTGTGTTCTCCCGCAGGTACTATCTGATGTCACAGGGTCAACGACATCGATCGCGTTCACCAGTGTCTTTACCCCCGCGGAAGCACACGACCGGTAGTAATGCTATGCACGTCTGAAGACTGCATCTTGACTTCGACATGCGGTACATACCAGCCATGCCAAACAGCAGAGCACATGTGAAGGTCAGGCATTCCGTGGAACCAGGGAATGAATAACCTTCCGTTGATAGCGGGTCAGGCTGCCGTGAGATCGCAAAACTAAGATTATTGACTCAGGTGGAGTCCGTGGTCTCATTGGTACGGGACGAGGTCTTCTTCATGACACAGCCCCGCGGATGCTCGGCCGGATAGATGTTCGAACACCCGCCGCGAATACCTAGAAAAAGTAGATTAAATAATAGACGCTCCGAGAAGAGCGAAGTTGAGAACCCCCCTATCAACGCGCGCGCAGCAGCTCCTTGTACCGGTCGTTTCGCACCCGATTTCGCCGGTCCAGAGGTTAATGAGCACGTTGACGATCTTGATTGCCTCCCATCAGAATACACAGCCTTAATCGAAGCGAAATTGTTCGAGGTTTTAATATTGGCCACGGAGATTCCATCGATGATCGAGCTCATCGTCTCCTCGGAAGCCTCACTGACAACGACGTCCCCGAGTCTCTGAGCGAACAGCTGAAATCTTCGCAATGTCGCACAGCTTGAGAGTGGAATTATTTCGCAGTACGGTACGTTTGTGCATCAAACCACCGCTAGGAACTTGGCCAGGTAACCTATGTTGCGTCAGCTGATTTTGAGGTTCGCGTTTCGAGCTAAACAACTTGATTTTCTGTGGCATAATATTTCAGCCGCCGTACCACTTCCAACTCACTTGATGGATATCGCGCAGGTGCAAGTGTGGACCGATAAGATGAAGTGCGTCCCGCTCGGAGGAACATCTAAAACTTACGTATACTGTCCATTCGAGTTCGCAAGCGTGAGATGCATAGTAACTATCTTGAGGCTTGCGCTAGTCCTAGGATGACGGCCATGCCAGTGCACTGATAGGCTCGCCAGCATACAATAGCCGGGGAGGGTGGTAACCTGCTTTTGTTAGGCGACCTCGAGATCCCAGCAAGAACTTGGAGTCTGCACAGTGCGCTTGCCTGGTGGATGGCGTAGACAGCAGCTTTTGCAATTACATATAATGTCCGCGTGAAGATGTACG
>JBBPMC010000986.1:0-14330 GCA_038090115.1 Strobilomyces echinocephalus
AAACCTATGTACTCCATGAATATATAAACCCAGTGAACGTCGACTGGCAACCCCAGTCTAGTTCACTTGGGCATCTTCCTCCCTAAGGCCAACCCAGCCTAGATTCCAACTACTCTCTTCACTCTCCATAGAGCTCTTAGTTACCAAGTGGTAACCTGAGGACTTAGGTCTAAGGGTTGTATCATTTGAACTAGACTCTCCCCAATACTTGCTTACCAACCTCTACCCTTTACCCACTGATAGTGCACAAGACTCAACGGAGTTCTACTAGTGCCTATCCGCTTTCACGTAACCCTTCAACCCTTCCCCTCTGTTGCAGTTCACTCACCCCTGGCTGTGCCCGGTCTAGAGCACCCTTACTTGGATCAGACGATACTTATGGGAAGAGATGCTAGGAACATGCTTGCCAATTCAGATATTGATCGGGAACAGTCGCTTGATCAGCACACACCCTCTCCCTCTCTCACCCCTTTTTCAGAGTTCTCACCAGCTCCATACCTAAGTTCCCGATCGCCCGCCACTCGCTTCCTAGTGGAGCTTGAGAGAGACCTTACGCCGTGCCGTGTCTCTGGGACGATCTATTTGTAGCTTACTCACTCAAGTCGGCACACGCCTTGTGGGCATGTACCGGCGAAGGAGACTTTTTAAGGTTCTTCGACAAAATCCTCCCAGATCCGATCGACCAGGAGTCGATCATAGCCAAAACTGTCGAAGAAGGGAAAATCCTGTTAGTGTATCTGGACCCCAACGATGCACCCCCACTTCCCCCTTATGTACCAGGTACCTCACCTCGCCCCCCGACCCCATCTCCCATTGGACTGTCTGCCTTTCGGCTGAGTCAGGACAGCTTGAACCAAGAAGACGAATGAGATGTTAAAAGAGAGACGCAGACCCTGGAGTTAGGAGAAGCTCCATGTGCAAAGAAACCACGCATCACCGGACCAGTAAGAAACGGTCCCCAAGTCGCCAGAAGAAGGCACCCCTTCCGCAGGACTAAGATCGTCCATGAAGAACAACCCCTCCCCAACAGGATCTCACATATTAATCTCCATCCACACTACTCGCTTCACAAGCCGAAGCGTTTCCTTTAAAGTACATTTTGAAATACATCTTCCTTTCTCACCCCTCATGAAATGGCCGCTATTCCCCTTGCTCTTTCCGACGCCCTGGATGCCCTGGCAATGAACACCAACTGGGCACCCTTCACCCAAACTCTTCAGCTCCACCTTGAACAAGAGGAGCTCATCTGACAGCAGATCCTCGCACAGAATCAGACTCTGGCGACGGAGCTGCACAACACTGACCAAAGGGCTCACACTGTGGCTCAACAAGTAAACATCATGCAGGCCCAGATAACGGCCTTGCAGAATCAGCTGGCGCAACAAGGAGGTGCACAGCCGAGGCAACAACAGCCTCAGGGGCAGGCAGACCTGAAGCTCTCCAAAATTGTCAAAGACCCTGGTGACTTCGATGGAAGTAAGGGCAAAACATTTGAAGAATGGTGGACAAAAGTCCAAATATGGAAGGTGGAGAACACCGCCGCACTACAAGGGTATGCCGCAGTAAAAGCGGTTCTGTCCCACATGACCAAGGGAGCCAGCGAGTTCACATGAGCCCACATCATGTTCATGCTTCGGGGCCAGCCGTTGACATGGGCCGACTTCGAAGCAAAGCTGGTCAACCAATACTGCTATGCCAATGAGCAGGAGTGGAACCCCAAGGCATTGATCGCCTTGAAAGGAGATGGAATGTTGGTAGAAACCTACCTGACAAAATTTGAGACGCATGCCCTCCATGCTGGATGGGGCAATGAATGGCTTCTCAAAATTATGGAAGAAAAGGCGGACTCCACCTTAATGAAGCAGCTTCTTCTGGAAAAGGGGTGCTACATGAATCTTGCTGTCCTCAAGGCAGATCTTCGTGAACTCAGCATAAGGACAGCCTTGTTCACCTTTATGAGAAAAGGAACGGCAGAACGGTCTGCCAGCAGGAGCCACGACCCCAACGCCATGGACATAGATGCGGTTCAAAAACGCTCAAACAAGTGCTACAACTGTGGCAGTGAAGACAGGCACTTCGTGAAAGATTGCCCAAAGCCCAAAATCCAATGCCCGGAATGCAAGTTCCTTGGCGGCGGACATAAGAAAAACTGCAGACGCAGCAAAGGCGGCTGCAATGTGCGCTCTTCGGAGAAAGTTGCTACCTCCTGGGATGAGGATAAAAGCACCGACGATAAGCCCGCTGGCAAAAAGGAAGCTGCAGCAAAGCCTGAAAAGGGCAAATCAAGGGACTTCTGTGCGTCCATACAAGGCATGGACTTCGCCGAGGCCTGCGCATGGTTCGCGGACTATGAAAACCTCGAGAAGAAGTCAGGAAAAGACTTGGCCTGCGGTCCACTGGGAACGCCTCAGGCCCTAGCCCAGCAAATAGATTTGTCATGCTGCCTATAGAAGAAACCCTAGACGAGGAGGATTCTGTAGGTACTAAAATAAATTCACCATTGCTGTCAGCTGGGCCTCTTTTGGAGCTCGCCAGGGACGATACACCTGGGCTTAATTCAGCTTATACAAAAAATAAAAACCTCATGCCTACGTCCGCACCACTAACCCAGAGTGGGAGATTCTCATGGAAATAAAGATTTGTCCATGGGAATGACGAGGCAACTACACCACACCCAATGCACTTCTGAATTCAGGCGCAAATGCTATCTTTATCGATCGGCAATGGGCCAATGAAAACCATATTCCCCTTTTTAATCTCTGACATCCTATACCTGTTTATAACGTGAACGGCACACGCAACTTCGCTGTATCTATATCCCATACTGTGAAGCTAGTTCGAGAATTCCAGGGACACTGTGAGAGGATCACGGCAGAAGTAATGGATCTTGGCAAGAACCCCTTCATCCTAGACTTCTCTTGGCTAAAATGCCATAACCTCGAAATCAATTGGACTCAAGGCATGGTTAAGATGACATGCTGCCCCCGCCAATGTGCTCACTTGCAGGACAAGTCCCCATTTATATGACGCCTTGAATCAAAAGAGGAAGAACGCAGTACTATGTACACCAGCAACTCTGTTCTATTGAAAAACCTAAACAAACAGAGAAAACGCCAGAAGAACTGGTACCCAAAGAATATCACAAGTATCTTAAAGTATTCTCGAAAAAGGAGTCAGAGCGGATGCCCATTAGGAAACCCTGGGATCATGCTATTGAGTTCAAAGAATCATTTAAACCCCGAAAGGGACATATCATCCCTCTATCGCCGATGGAGCAAGAAGAGGTTACAGCGTTTTTAGATGATCAGCTCAAGAAGGGTTATATTAGACCTTCCAAATCTCTGCAAACAAGCCCTGTGTTCTTCGTGCCAAAGAAAGATGGCAGAAAGCGCATGGTACAGGACTACTGCTACCTAAATAAATGCACGGTTAAAAACAACTACCTGCTGCCATTGATTGGAAAGCTTGTTGATAAGCTCAAAGAAGCTAAATTATTCACCAAAATGGATCTAAGGTGGGGCTACAACAACGTCTGGATCAAAGAAGGCGATGAATGGAAAGCCGCTTTCATCTGCTTCCGCGGATCGTTTGAACCCCTTGTCATGTACTTCAGATTTTGCAATTCCCCTGCCACCTTCCAAGTGATGATGAACAAAATCTTCGCAGATATGGATAACGTTATGGTGGTCTACATCGACGACCTCATGATCTTCATAAAAACAGATAACCAAGAGGAACACGACAAAATTGTACAAGAAGTACTGCGTCGCCTCGAGGAAAATGACTTATTCATAAAACCAGAAAAATGCACCTTCCACGCCACAGAAGTGGACTTCCTTGGCATGACCGTAGGAAAGGACGGTATTAAAATGGATCAAGAAAAGGTCACGGCTGTTACGCTTGGCCTTAGATAAGGTCGAGCGTAGCCTCAATAGTCCTAGCAGACCAAATACGAGAGGGCGAGGATTCCAAGTTGCTTTGACTATAGTGAACAAGGACCCAAGGCTTAGTCGCTTTGACTATAGCAATGTAGGGTCAAGGGTTCAATAGAGGGACACTCTGTGAAGACTTTCGAAGGGGCACTTCGATGGAACAGACAGAAGAGAGTGTCCACTCAAGAGTAGGGCAAGGACTCGCTCAGAGGGACAAGGGATGAGGCTAGCAGGTATATTCGAGGAACTAGGAGTACACTTGAGGAGGACTAGCTTAGGGAATACATGGGCAAGTATGTGGGTTTATATAGACCAGAGGTCATTAGGGCAGGTCCAGGATAAGAGATAAGAAAGGGATACGTCAGTGATAAGAAAGGGACGCGTCAGCGTCCATGAAACTTGTAGAATGTTCTACGAGTTTCAGCGAATGCCATCAAGGCAAAGCGAGATAAGTGTTTGGAAAAATTAAGTAACATGCTGGATGGCGTGCGAAAGAGAATGAAATGTAACAACAGCTATCACTGAATGGCCTACACCAAAAACAGTTCAGGAAGTAAGAAGCTTCCTAGGCCTCGCCAATTTCTACTGAAGGTTCATTCAAAGCTATGTGCAAGTCACACACCCCCTGAATGATCTCACAAAGAAGGAGCAACCCTTCGAGTGGAAAGAAGCCCAACAAAACGCATTTGATACACTTAAAAACCACTTCACCACTGCGCCAATTCTGGCCTACCAATTGCAAATTCTGGCTCGAAAGCGACGCCTTAGACTATGCAACATGGACAGTACTATCTATAGAAAAAGAAGACGGTCTCTGGCACCCATTTGCCTATTCCAGCTACTCAATGTCCCCGAAAGAATGAAACTATCCAGTTGCGGACAAAGAACTGCTTAGCGTCATCAGGGTACTGGAACAATGGAGACACTATTTAGAAGGTGGACGCCACCACTTCGACATCTGGAATGATCACGCGAACCTGCAATGGTTCATGATGAGACAGGATCTCAACCGACGACAGGCCCGATGGGCTCAATATTTATCCCGCTTCAACTGTCTCTGGCACCATAAGCCCAGTTCCATGATAACACGTGCTGATGTGCTCTTCCACTGTGTTGACCACGCAGAAGGAATAGAAGATGACAACAGAGGAGTATTAGTCATCTCCCTGGACAGCATTGGCACAGTCCATATCACGGATGATGGGGATCATATAAAAACAAAAATATTCTCAGCAATGTGCCGCATGCCAGAATGGATGATCCAGAAACTGGCCAAGCAACACACTGTCTACAAAGAACATGATGGCATGCTATATAAGGAAGAACATCTTTACGTCCCAGAAGAAGTTCTGCTTAGAATGGAAGTCATTCAAAAGCATCATGACTCACCCATAGCCGGCCATCCCGGTTATAAGAAAACGACCGAGTTGATCTCGCGTCACTACTTCTGGCCTGGAATGGCCACCCAAGTAAAAGACTACATCGCTCAATGTGATGCTTGTCAACAGTTCAAGGGAATGACACAGGCGCCAAGTGGCCTGCTGCAGCCCCTCCCTATCCCCAATGGTCCCTGGCAGGACATTTGCACAAATTTCATCACAAATCTGCCTCTATCTAACAGTTCAGATGCGATCTTGACGGTCGTAGATCGGTTCTCAAAGGAAATCGAACTTATCCCCTGCACAAAGAAGTGTTCAGCTCTCGACACTGCCCACCTATTTATGAAAAATGTGTGGAAGCATCACGGCATTCCACAATCTGTAACCACCGACCGCAGACCTCAATTAGCTGCACAAGTAATGCAGGAAATCAACAAGGTCCTTGGCATTAACACTAAATTAAGCACCTCCTTCCACCCACAGACAGACAGCCAAATGGAGGTTGTTAACCGAGAAGTTGGAAAGTTCCTACAAATCTTCTGCTTTGAAAAACAAGATCAATGGGCTGAATGGTTATCCATCGCCCAGTTCTCTATTAATAGCAAACCAATGCTTCAATGAAGAAAACCCCGTTCAAAGTTACACGGAGCTATGCTCCATGTATGGGTATAGAACCTTCGGTGCCCTCTGGTATCGAAGATCTCTCTGTGCCAGCCGCTCATCAGTTCACATCCGTTGTTATGGATACTCTGGACCAGGTTATGTGCAACATGGAAACAGCCCAGCGCCATATGAAAGAAAACGCAAATCGGCATCGGTCCGAACCCCCTGCATACATGGTTGGCCAACAGGTTTGGTTGTCCACAGAAAATCTTCGGCTCACTTGAGCTTCTCGCAAGCTATCTGAGTGATGGCTTGGTCCCTACAAAATCAACTGATTGGTTGGACCCAATGTGGTTGAATTGCGGCTCCCGCACTCGATGCACATTCACCCCACAGTCAACATGTCCTGAATCAAACCATATCGGGAACGTCTGGATGGACAGCCTGTTAACTGGCCAGGCCCAGTTTCAGTTACCGAAGACTGAGATAATGAATGGGAAGTTGACTACGTTGCTGACTCCCGTTACAAAAACAAATGGCTGGAGTTTTTGGTCCATTGGAAAGGATATGACGACTCAGACCGTACCTGGGAACCCCGGGGGCATTTATCTCACGGCAAGGATGTTTTGGCTGATTTTTATCATGCTCACCCTGTGGCGCCTCGTGCCCTTTCCATCGGCCCACAGTTTTTGCTTCTCTTCTCCCGTCGGCCCAACTCTTTAATAGAGTTCTCCACTGCTCAAACGCCCTTTGATCGCCTGGAAGTTGATCTTTAGGAGGGGGGTAGTGTTACGCTTCACTCCTCATCCAGTCCTTATCAGGTGACATCTCAAGGACTTCTGGACTTATCTTTCTTTTTCCTCTTATCTAATCTTATCACATCTTATCTTTTATCTTATCACAAGATCAATGGCCATAGCCTTGCCCTCTGATCTCTGCACCATCGTCACTCATTTCACCCTTTGTTTCACCTCACACATGTCACAACCCTTGACACAGCCAAAGGCCTGTGCATGCTTCTCTTCTCTTCCATTCCATCATGTTTCATCTCCATGTTTCATGGATGCTTCTCATGCTTCTCTTCCATTCCACTACGCTTCCATCTCTCATGTTTCACATTTGATACGTGTTTCAGCCACACTCCTGCGCCCTAGGGCAAAGGGCTTGGACTAGTATAGACGAAACGCTTATGTAAACCTATGTACTCCATGAATATATAAACCCAGTGAACGTCGACTGGCAACCCCAGTCTAGTTCACTTGTGCATCTTCCTCCCTAAGGCCAACCCAGCCTAGATTCCAACTACTCTCTTCACTCTCTATAGAGCTCTTAGTTGCCAAGTGGTAACCTGAGGACTTAGGTCTAAGGGTTGTATCACTATATGACCACAGAATAGATTCCTGAGACAATGCAATTAATGACAGCCTGACAATATGATGGGATTAGATCACGAAGAAGAACGAATAGAGATTCATGAGTTTCAGGCATAGGATTGCGCAACCCCACCATCTATGTTGCCAATAGCAGTAGCAGTAGTCTGCATTGGCAGCCTCAACCCAAATTGACCACCAAGTTGTGCAAGCTTGAATGATAGCTGGAAATCCATCATTGGGACCAAAGTATACACTGCCCAAGGGGGAATTTGGCTCTCCTGGAAATCCTCTACATAAGATGGTGCCATCAGGTTAACATCTTGTTTTTGCATAGTGATGGCAAGTTCCCATGCAGACAAACATGACAGCTTTATGACTTGAACACTTTCAAGGTGTTGTAGCTGCTGGAGCTGACCTCCACTGCCTCTCCTACTGTGTGAAGACCACCTTAATTTGCTTGACACTGAGGTCCTTCAGAAGAGGGAGTTGGGAACTGGGGAAAAAAATCTGCTCACTTGCAAGTTCAGCGCTATTAAACACCAGCTTGGCCCTTGGCCATTTCAAGGTGGGGAGAACAATTGCATTGTGTGAAACCGCATGAGAAGCCAACTGCTTGGTTTTATTGGAGTCCTTTCATTTCACAGGCATACATAAATGTCATAGAAGCGAGAAGATGGTCATGATGTATGAGGGAGACTGATGAAATTTTATATATAGACAGTGGCATAGGTATTTGATAAGGAAGTTACACCCTGCACTGACTCAAGATTCCGCTTGTTGTCCGTCCTCTGATGGGTGCACAGGTGATGATAGAACACCGGTCTGAAACCTAATATCAAAGACATTTTGCGATAGGCTTATCATCTTCACATAGGGTGGATTGCTTTTGAAGTAGTTCTAGGTTGCTCTGAGCAACCATGCGAGTGGCACAACATCCACCAACATCCCTTTCCATTACTGGTGGACTAGATCTTAACGAGTCCATGTCATCATCTTCATCATTGAATGCATCAGAGCATGCACCACTCTGGATATCATCATTCTGCTCAGACTCCAGTGACATGACTTTGTCTGTGTATCTGTCGAGAGGAGAATATGGAACCCAGAATTTGTCCGGGAGCTCGCTGAGCGCCAAAACAATGTGTTTGATAATCATATCATGGCAGAAGGGAACCCTGCGACAAAAGTTACCATCAAGTTCGAATGACTAGTGATGGTTTTGAGAATGCTTGGTTTGCTTGTGTTAAAAAGTTGATTGAAACATTTTTCGAGTTCCTTGTCAGGCTTGGGCTTGCCTGGTTCATTATACAGAACGACAGAACATAACAGAAGGATTCTAGGTCATGAAGTGCATTGTAAATAACAAGCTGTTTGGGGCCGGCCATGACCAACTTGGAGAATATCCAAGCCTATGTACCCTGAGATATATGGTCAGTTTGATCAAAGCACCAAGATCGAATATACTGTTCGATAAAGTGGGTTTATGTCATCGGTGGTACACTTATCTTCCAACGGATTGACTGACACTACATTATGCTCAAGGGAAAGCTGCATGATTAGCATTCACTACATATGTGCCTTTTTTTTAAGCTGGTTAACATGGCAAATACACAATTGTCAGCAGTTGGAAAGTGAGTAGGAGGTTCAAAAGACTGATGTCACGGTGTAAAATATGTGTCTTTTTGAAGGCATCCATGTGGGCTAGATGCCTGGATCAGAAAGATTTCAAAGATTCTGGAAGGCAGATACATACCCACAATGAAATCCAGGAATGCAACGAGGAGCTCGCCTAGGCACTGAAACTCTGTCACAAGAGAGCTGACAGGTTCAATAACCAGTTGGTACAAAGCCTAGAGTTGATAAGTGCCTGCACTCATGGCATGCTGTTGCAACATCACCTGAATGTGATGTGTTGAGTGATTTATTGTGCCACCAAGCATAGTTGTGACTTGCCTATTATAGATTACAGTTGGAATCCCCTCAATTCTAGCTTTATTGAGAATATAAAGTATTGCACCTTCAGTAAACTTCCAGAGTGGATCTATCCATGTGTCCTTTACCCACTACATTTATTGGCTTCTTGGAGTTGCATAACACCTTGCCTTTCCATACTGTTGTGCCATGATCAATCAGAGTATCTGAAATGAATAACAGTTTGGTGAGTTTTATTTGGATGGAAACAGATTCTAATCCAATGCGAATGGATACTCTTAGCATCTTCATGAGGGCTTGTTCATGAATTTTCTGTTTCTCCCATACCATAGTGGTGTTTGCACCCAGGATATCTGGTTTGTCGCAATAACACGAAAGGCTGATGATGATGTGCAGGAGGACTTGCGGGAAATCATGGATATCGAACTCACAGGTATAAATGGATCCACTGTAATTAAATATTGTGAAGTAGATTCAAGAGTCGAGAACGTGGATGCATGGGGCAGTGTGGTGACCGTCTTGCATGAACAGCAAGCATGCTGATTTACCAGCGAGTTCTATGTAAGAGTCTCACTCTGTTGAGCTATCAGCTTTGTTCTTCACCTCGTAGAACGATACCAGGTGGGACCAGTCAGTCCCCTTCAGTTTAAATAGCTCAATATCAGGTGTTCATTTATATTCCAATCCATAGCCCTTGAATGGCATGGTCAATGAGTCAGTGTTCCACTTCCTAATAAGGATCAGTGACCCTTGGCTTAGATAAGTATAAGGAAAAATGGGGACACTCAGGTATTCAAGACCACATGCTTTTTTGATGGATTGAAGCACAGTGTTGAAAAACCCAACCAGGAGGACTTCGCGCTTGGTAGAGGCTTCAGGACAAAGGTCAGGGCATTGTGATCTGGGTAATCAGCACTTGATGGGTGCTTTCAGGGAATTGAGTACCTCAGCCATTCCCTGGTGAGTTCCGGTGTTAGAAGATGGCAATAAACCATACATTTTCCTAGATTCAAGGAACTACAGGACTTGTGGCATTCCAGAGTGCCATGCTTCTGGAATATGCACTGGTCCAGAAAAAGGAATTCCAATAGCTGTAGGCTGTCTTGTTGGCTCAACTCCATGTGTGTCCCTTCTATGTCAGCTTTGAGTAAGTTGTCCATGGTACTGTGTAGTCTGTCAGCTTTAGCCCTGAAATCTGGGGTCACGTGGCTCGAGAGCTGCAGTTTCTTGGTAAGCTCTTACTTATATTAATCTGAAGGGGTGAGAAGAGGGGTCAAAAACTCACATGTATACTGTGGAATGGAGTCACATGTGGTCAGAGTGGCTATAAGGACAAACAAAACATCATGATGTTAGATCATATGTACCTTCCACTAATGTTCTCCCTTGCCTGAGGCCACCACTGCTTGTTGGACGGCGTCAAGCTCAATGCTACCAGGTCAGCCATGGGGGAAACAATAAAGGTGGGAACACAAGGCAGCACTGCTCCTTCTGCTGATCATTATTGATCAACTAAGTCAGCTAAAAATGGTCGCAGTCCTGATTCATGATGCTAGCTAGCTAGATGCAACTAAGTAGACATAGAGAAAGCATGTAGTAGAACTCTTTCGACCAATACTTATTCAACCAAAACTCTGTACTTAACTCGTAGCTGCTTAGTTTGGTCAAATAGGTTTGGGTCTCGTGGCCAAAGTGAGGGATGAGGTGAGCAGGAGAACGTATGAGGGTGAGGGGAACAACCTTACTAATATGCTGTCTATTCGCTCTAATAGCGCACTTCAATCAATACATCCCTGTTAATGAGCTTGTATCCATGGGATTGCTTTGACGGATAACATAGAAATGCTGGACATAAGTAAGGAATGTGTCTGAAGGTAAGATACAGAAGACAATATAAAACAACAATCCTATATGGGGTGACAGCCAGGAAATAGGTTGAGAGGATACCTAGGTGTGATCTGTTCGTTCCAAAAGGGGTCAGAGATCGTTTTCTGAAGTCTTGGAGGCTAGAAAGTGGGCTGAAGGCACAGGAAAGTAGAGTCTGAACGTCTGTTGGTCTGTAGAAGTTCAAAAACACGGTTAGAAGGTTGGGGGAGAAGGGAAAAGGTTGTTTCGGTCGAGGGAGAGGTTGTTTGGGCAGTCAGAGGATGGTAAATGTTCAGTAATAGGA
Source organism: Strobilomyces echinocephalus (assembly GCA_038090115.1). Classification (NCBI taxonomy): domain Eukaryota; kingdom Fungi; phylum Basidiomycota; class Agaricomycetes; order Boletales; family Boletaceae; genus Strobilomyces; species Strobilomyces echinocephalus. Next base: position 11,390 of record JBBPMC010000986.1, read on the forward strand.
AGGAAGATACATGGGAACTATTCTAAGGGTCCTTAAAAGGGTTAGAAAGTCACCGGGTCTTGTAGCTAAGGTACGATGAACTGTAACTAATAAGGAAATACCTACAAAATAAGACCGAAGTAAGTAGACTGACATTCTAATGGATTGAGGATCGAGAATAAGACTGATGATAGTCCGGACTATGGGAAAAAGTGTCAGTCCATCAGGCTACAAGTCTGTGGAGCATTGACAACTCGAGACTTGACTGGGTGTCATTGGGGAAAACCAGGATCAGTGAGAAAAGACTGAATATAACTATAGAGTGATCCCAAGCTCTACAATGATTCTGAGTTAGATGACAGAATGACCTTCAAGGCCACGTTGTGGCCAGTTGCTCTCGTGTTGGGGACTGATGATCACCGAGTTGTACCGACCATAAGAAATTGAGGTCATTAGGGGCATCGTGTGCAGGGTTTGAGGAGAGTCTTGTTGTGATATGTGAGCTGTTGGACCTGCACCTTGTGCCAAATTTGGAGCCTCCAATCTGTGGGAGATGATGTGGATGGTGTGTCTCCCTGTGCAAAAAAGACAAGGTCTGGGAGTTTGTATATCCAGGCAGCCTCCCCAAGGGTCAACCTCAGTGATGGCTTCTGTTACGCTTGGCCTTGGGTAAGGTCGAGCGTAGCCTTGATAGTCCTAGCAGACCGAATACGAGGGACAAGGATTCCGAGTCGCTTTGACTATAGCGATCAAGGACGAAGGCAAGGGTTTGACAGAGGGACGTCCTCTGAAGAGACTGCCGAAGGGATGCTTCGGTGGGACGACGAGGAGAGTAAGTGCCCACTCAAGAGTAGGGCAGGGACTCGAGCGAGGAACAGGGAGTGAGGCTAGCAGGTATATTCGAGAAACTAGGAGTACACTCGAGGAGAACTAGCTTGGGACATACATGGACGTGTACGTGGGGTTTATATAGACCAGAGGTCTTTAGGGCAGGTCCGAGATAAGAGATAAGGAAGGGACACGTCAGCGATAAGAAAGGAACGCGTCAACGTTCATGGAAACTTGTAGAACGTTCTACGAGTTTCAGCGAATGCCACCGAGGCGAAGTGAGATAAGAGTCAGAGAGATGAAGTAACGTGCCGATAGGCGTGCGAAAGAGAATAAAACGTAACAGCTTCACTGCCAAATGGAAAGTGGTTGTCCCAGTCACAAATGTGTGAAAAGCTTTGGGTGCAAAGAGGTAAAGTCCTCGGATGAGTGCCTGAGAGAGAGAAAAGTAGTCAACCACTTGACGTATCGGGGTGAAATACTCAGTAACTGCATGCTTCTTGGCATCCGGCTCGTGGTCTTCATCATCCTCATCTTCATTGCCTATCCCATCTGCTGCCAGATGTTGTAGTGCTCAGGATTGCTCTATGGTGATATTCACACAATTGGCCACACTCTAGGCCCTTTCCCGACGACACCCAGTCCAACCCTAACCACCTGACGACGTCTCGGGTCAAAAGACCAATGGCCCAGACCACTTTTGGCCCTATTGCAAGTGGACTGATGTTCTCGGCCCCAAGTCCACATGACCGATGCTTTTTCCTGTGGTCTGGACCATACGTCGGCCCATCCTACAGTCCTTGGACCGCTTCCTTTCACTTTGGACCACCCTATTTAGGTCTTCTCTATCTCTGACAGCGCGTAGTACCTTAGCTACATTGCCTGTCAACATTTCGGGCCTATTTAAGGACTCTACATATATTTACACATATATCTACTCATACACACCACTTTGCTGTGCTTCTACCACCTGTCAGACCACACAAAAACACTTCCCAACGACCAACAACCTTTCTTCTCACCTCCTCGACCTTCCCCCAGCCTCTCCTTGACCTCTCCTATCGAGTCCGCACTTCAGACTTTCAGACTCCGCTTTCCCACGCCTTCGGACTGTGCATTGGTCCTTCCACAAGGCCCTAGGATGACAGCAGATGCTCTTGGACCCCCTTTGGGTCAAGTCTATTATGCCTCAGACCCCTACAAGTGACTTGGTCCCCTGTGTTTCACCACAGAGAGGACCAACATTTTACCACATTCTTCAATGTAAGTCACAAGATCAAAGCAGAAGCACTTTTCCAACCAGTTGAGATGATGCACAATCTGGCTATAGTAATTTTGATTATTTCCTGTGTAAGCCAGCTGCTTGATCTCGTCAACATGAGCGTGTTCAGTGATGTCAGTACTCCATTGCATCCATCAGCAAACTAACCCTCAGCCTAAGTTGAGGCCCCAGACCTTCTAGTATAGCCCAGTCCATGACAGACTGGGTGTTATGCTTTACTCCTCATCCGGTCCTTATCAGATGACATCTCAAGAACTTACGGACTTATCTTTCTTTTTCCTCTTATCTAATCTTATCGCATCTTATCTTTTATCTTATCACAGGATCAACGGCCACAGTCTTGCCCTCTGATTTCTGCACCATCATCACTCGTTTCACTCTTCGTTTCACCTCACGCATGTTGCACCCTTAACACAGCCAAAGGCCTGTGCATGCTTCTCTTCCATTTTACTACGCTTTCATCTCACATGTTTCATCTCCGTCCCCTTCTTATGTTTCACATTTGATATGCGTTTCAGCCACACTCCTGTGCCCTAGGGCAAAGGGCTTGGACTAGTATAGACGAAACACTTATGTAAACCTATGTAGTCTCTGAATATATAAACCCAGTGAATGTCAACTGGCAACCCCAGTCTAGTTCACTCGGGCATCCTCCTCCTTAAGGCCAACCTAGCCTAGATTCCAACTACCCTCTTCACTCTCCAAAAGAGCTCATAGTTGACAAGTGGTAACCTAAGGACTTAGGTTTTAGGGTTGTATCACTGGGTAGTATTGGGGAGGGCTGGAGGGGGGGGGACAATACTATAAGGGGACAAGGAAATGAGGGGGGGAATGAGGAGGGGAAGGGGGAAT
>JBBPMC010000987.1:0-14324 GCA_038090115.1 Strobilomyces echinocephalus
GCTGAAGTAGTGACAGAACGTCAATAAAGTGTCCACCAAAGCAACGGCTCGCTGTCGAGTCGATGCCCCATGGATACCATCATGGGCTCGAGAAAGCCTTATGTTGAGCGTGCGTTTCTTTCGTTCTATCGTTGTGATCTTTCCGCCGATCGATTCTTTTCAGCCATACTACGTAAAATCAAACCACACTCTCCTGATGACATCCAGTACCTTCCGTTCCCAAGCAGCAAATGTGGACGATGTGCTTTCAAAGGTATGTCTCACTAACTTCCCACTCATTTCGCTAGTCGTTTGTTGAAGTTTCTACATTGCCAGCTACATACGCTGGTCGCAGAGTCAGCAGCGAAGTTGATACTAAAATCACCCTCTCGAGAGCAACAAGAGCGCGTGAGTAGTCTCCGAAAGGCAGATGATGCGCGCCGACGGGCACGAAAGGACAAACGGAGTGCAACGAAGAAGAGTAGATCCATAAGAGACTGGGACTGATCGTGGTCTTTGCCAAATAAACGGTCATTTCACATCGACAGCCTAGGAGGCAGGAAGCTAAGCGGAGTTTGCGCGCAGACTCTTCTGCAATGTGCATCCGTGCCACATTGATCTACGGCTCTAGGTTGGAAACGGTCGCTACCGTTTGATAATGCGTCAAAGATGTTTTCGGAGGCAATGGGTGACATATGTTGACATACTTGTGTTGGGGAAACGCGGTTCCGGGTTGGTTCCAGCCATCCAGGGAAGTTCCAGGTGAGAACAACTTCGAGTTGTGATTGGGTACGGCAGATGCCGGGTAGTTTGAACGTCGGGTATGCCAGGCATCATCCTCGTCACAAGTTCCTAGGTGATTCGCAACTTAGCGCGCATTCAGCAGACGCGGTAAGGTCCTGTTCGCTCAACGACGCGACCCGAGGCAGGATGTACGTACCAAACTCCAACCCTAGGACTCGTCATCAACCCCTGGTGCGGTGCATATGCATGACCTGATCGAAACTAACTCTGGAGAATATTTTACGCCGCATTTGATCGTTAGACTCATCGATAAGGAAGACCAACCGAAATCCCTCGTGTGTCACCACCCACCGTGAAAGCGCAAAAATGACATCGGGCACATCCGAACTCTTAGCGAAATGAGCTGTCAGCGTGGGGAGGACAACCCCCTTCCTGTGCAGTTGTGGGCCTCTGGGAGGTTAGCTGGCGTCCAGTTACTAATTAAGGAGGACGGGGTCTCAATGACTGCGACTTGAACAAGAGTTTTTTTCGGCGAGCCTCCGACGTGATTTTGGTTTAGAGTGTATTCTTGTGAACGTGCAAGTTATTTAAATTTCCGGTGTCGTCAAATATAGCGATGGCAGCCGATACTGATTAAGGAGATTTTTCATCTTGAAGGTGAACCGATCAGGAAGATCTGAATGATGCACATTGCCAATTCAATGGACGAGAACGGAAGGCATTGGGGCGAAGCTGAGGGCTGAGAACAAGTAGCATGGATGTGTTGACTCTACGAAGGCGGCGACTTGCACAGTGTGGCCCGCTGCACAGGCGAGTCTTGACAAGTTGAAGATCCCACGTAATTGACATTGACGGAATGGTCCACGAGGCCGAATGCATCGGTGTCGGGGATTCGGGGTTGATCGTACTGCGCCAATTTATCCTTTTCTTTTCTCGTTGACCTCCTCAGTCCTGTCTCAGTTATGGTCAGAGACTCGTCAAGCCATTGCGGGGTTACCTAACTGGGATGGAGAGAGGATTGAACGTTACAATTTGGAACTGCAATGTAGTAAACACAAGGTCCAATTATACGACAGTAACTGCATGCTTCAGGTTGAACGCTTGAGATCAGAACATTATTCAGTGCTCGTATGATGGCGGAGAATGCGGCTGACGAAGCAAACACCAGAGCCGCAACGACAGAAACCACAGAGAGCACTGTACCATTTCGATTGTCGTCTGTCACGTGTCACAGGGACGAGGTCACACACAGAGCCTGACGTCGAATAGGTTTTCTGAACGAGCGATCGGAGCTCGATTGGATGCGAGAGGTCCATGTGTGACGAAATTAGACTGACGAAATCTTTCCGTCGTTATGCGTCACAGCTGCTGCTGTCGAATCAATTGAATTGGTACAGTAAGTCCAGCCCAGCAACCATCCGATCAGGACCTAACCACGTAATTTCTAGCATCAACGTTATCAGCGTTGCATATCAAGCAGATCACGGCGGACCTGACAGAGGAGCTGCGTCATTTGGTCCTGTGGTCAGACAAGCCTGATTATTACGTTCGCCCTGATGATGATAAATGCGGGCATCATTTCGGTGCCTTTGTACCCTGTCGGGACAAGCCAGCCGCCGCTATCTCTGTCTCAGGCTTTTTCGAACCCATTCCGCTGCCAAATTGACAAGTGATGCAAGTGGCGTTCGCGGAGCCTCCGCAGGAAATTTGGTTGTCATGTTTCAGGGTCAAGGCGTTGGAACGAGCTTGCTGCGTTATGCGGCACTTTATTGTTCCACCCTGAGACGCCAGGCTGAGCAGTGGTAAGTGGTAGCGGTCTCGTTTCCTTTGGCAACACGTGATTCAAGGACAAAGCGGAGTACTCACGCACGAAGATGGTGCTTGTGGACGGATGATAGAATTGGAATAGGGATCACATTGGGCCCTCGCACCAGACCAACGTCGCGGTGGCAGAGTAAGCCTGTCATGGAAACGGCATACGTTTCGTCGTCAACTGATCGTGAATACTCAGGTCATTCATGGTGATGCTGACTTGCTAGAAATCATTCCATCATCTTGTCCTCAAATATCCTTCTGGAGCTTCGGACATCTAACAAATGTATCTTATTCCTCGTGGTTTAGAGTGCAGGATAATTTTTTACCTCGGTGAGTTAATCTAAGAATTTTGTAGGGGGTTCCGCTTGGGGTGGTCACTCTGCGTCCACATTGCTTTATGTAAGGGTATGCACTTCGGGTTCATCCCGACTCGTTCACTGCTGGTGAACAATGCGTGCTGCAGCGAAAATGCTTTCTCCACGGGTATTTGGAGCTAGTCGCCCCTAGCGTCCAGAAAGCTGAGCAGGTATCTTCGACGTCCTGTTGGCACCGTTACGTCATTCCTTCAGCGGTGCGGAGCTCCTGATTCCTTCTCCACAATCTCACGTCCAACCTTGCTGTGGCAGAAACGGACTCTAAATTCTTTTTCATAACCGTCAATAGATCCGACCTCCAAACACCGCCTCCCGCTCCGCAGCGTTGCGTTCCAGACGGGGGGGGAGCAGCATTCCATTGGTCGATCTGATGGAGAAGCAGCTACTGCCTCTCAACGCGGGCTGGACGTCGTCTTTGTGGCCGTTTCGAATGTGCTCGGGTGAGGTGGATGGCACACACTTTGATCCCCGTGCCATCGAAGCGCACATACACCGACGCAATAACGCCTGTTGCCCGGGATGCTGTCATCCTGGACAAACTTGTACAAGCGTAATCAAGCCCTTCGGTCCCTGAAATGACTTCCTGTAAACGCTTACGAAACAACTTGCACGTCAACGTCAAGGAGGACATCGGCTATCGAGCTGGGAGTGCGGCTGCCAGGGAGTTGCCGGACCTTGGAGGTCCATATCGATAACTCAACGTTGCCGCTCATGAGTCACGCACCTTTTGTGACTTGCCTGCAGGCTGCGGGACATCCGATCAGCGCAATTATCAGTGATGGTGCAATACACTTTTGTGGGATGTTGTGGAGATTATGTGACAGAACTGAGAAAACGGCCGGGGTTATTTTTTGATGGACGGACCGAATCAAAAAGGATAAGTCGAATGTGACGACCGACCGTATAAAAGGTGCCGTCGTTTGTGGCAGTCTCTAACTCAAATTTCTCGCACTCCAACCCCCACCACCCTGTCCTTTGGACTCACTGCTGGAACCAGCCTTTGAGTGGCCCTTGGTGTCACTCCCAACCTCTGTTTACTATGACTCCAAATCACCTGCTTGAACAATTCCACTTGGATTTGTCACGCGATGACTTGGTTCATAGCCGAAACAGTAGGTGGTGAGTGTCCCACTCGTCCTCATCGGTTGGTCACATGCGTGCGTCCGACCCTTTATTCAAACTTCCCACTCGCTCGTTGTCGTATCACTCTACTCGGTCGCCTGCATTCCGCGTGCTCTTGGGCCGCCAGCAGCGCTCCCACTCATGCTCTTCGTCGCGCGATGATCAACGCGTCCGAAACCAGTCAAGCTCTTTCGCTCATTTGAATTGCGACCTGCACTCCACTATGGCGACCTTGGCACCAGGCACGCGGATCAGACTTTTTTTTTCTTCTCGTTTCGCGCTTTTTCATCACGATGCCTTTTATTTTTCTCAAATTTATTTTTATTGACTTGCGTCGTCGTGCGGCAAGGTTATAATAACCGTGACCGACAGGTGACGATCGACGTGGAGACCTGCGCGAAGCAGCGCCTTCGACGTCAAAATGCTGGATGACACTGCACCCCATGCCCCGCTCTCGCCAGATCTAGAATAAGGTTATAATAACCATGTCGCGCACCTTCTGGATCCAGCCACCTACCATTCTGAGATGCGTTCCACGCTCTGCTTCGCAAGACCCTGAAATAGAAAATGACCCAGCCAAACACTCGGCACCCCCTCCTGCCAACTTGGAACCTCGCCTGCCTAAAGCGGAACGTTAAGGGACACTGAAGAACGATGCTGACTAGGATCGTCGCCAGAACGGGCGTGTTGCACGGAGGAACGGCAAGTTTCTCTCATGAACACTTCACCGTATAACCGAATCATTTTCTTTAGCTCGCACATGTATAAACACCTTGCGATGAGATCTCTTCTATCCGTGGAAGGTAAGCGTGCCAAAGAAACAAGAAACTGTCAAACGGTCAGGGGACAGTGCAAACACGAGTGATAAGGAGGATCTGAGCGAATAAGCTGCAAGAGTGTCGAGAATAGGTGGGTACGGATGTCACATCAATGGTGTAGGGATACAGACATCGATAGCGGAATCACATGCCGAGGGGTATGCTGACAACTATGTCATTTCAACAGTTCTTCCACAACTTTATCTTCCGATATATTTGTGACGTTCGCCCCCCGGTAATTCAATCTTCGGAGCACCTCGATCTGTCCGCGGAGAGCGGTGAAATGAGCGACGGACAACGGAAGATCAGTCGGTCAGATACGCACGACCCTCGCTCGCTCGAATCCAAGCGCCTCGAATTGGTCCACGTGCGCTTTCTCGAGGCCGGCAATGGCCACATCGTCTTTCTGCGACTCCCTTGCAGGGGCTTTGCCTCGAGACGCAGATCCCCCAGCATAGACCTGGGTCCAATATCTCGCTGTGTTCTCGAAGCTACCCTTGCTCGTCGTGTAGTGTTTAGCGACTTCGGCGTCCTGAGGGTCATTCGGTTCAGGAGAACACAACAGGGACTGGAGGGATATCAACGTGGACTTGAGGGTGAGGACGGGGGACCAGGCGTCCTTCAAGATGTCGAGACAAATGGCACCGGAAGCCGAGGATACGTTTGGGTGGTAAACTTTTGTGATGAACTTCATCTTGACTGGTTGGAATGGGTACGATTCCGGGATCACAATATCCTGCGACGAGGGTGAGACATGGCTGAGCGACCGAGAAAAGGAGGCTAACGCACTACTTCGAATGTACCGCCCTCATATGGCGTGTCTTTCGGCCCAGGGAATGAGCCTTTTAGATGAAAGGGCGAGTTATCGATGAGATCGATACTAATGTTGGAGGATTTGTCGTTCTTGCAGTCTGAGCGAAGTCAGTACTGGCCCGACATGTCTTCCCACTACTAACCTGCAATTTCCTTGTTCACTCTCCGGAGACGAGCATCCATTGCAATAAAACGCTTGACAGCGAGGCTAAGATGGTGGGTGCTCTGCGTTGCGTTGAGTTCGGCGAGAAGAACAGGAGAGAGTCGAACGGGTATCACCTTGTTACCACGTGACTTTATCGCATATCAACACATCGACAGTGACCACGACTGGCAACCAGTCCAAGCTCTTGCTCAGTTTCAGACGTGCCCTTGCTATAACACCCGCAGAATAGGCAAATTCAAGAAATAATGGAGAGTTCGATGCGCGAGAAGGTGGAAGCGTTCATTGACCGTCTCCAAAACGACATCGTCACCGCACTCGAGGATCTCGACCCCGATGCGCCAAAGTTCAAGCGTGACGCATGGATCAGAGCATCTGGCGGCAGAGGATTGTCATGTGTCTTCGCCTGTATGCCAGATGCTGGTCAGACCACCTCGGCGCTACAAACCAAGCTCGAGAAAGCCGGTGTGAACGTGTCTGTCGTCCACGGCATTCTCCCTCCGGCTGCCGTTAAAGAGATGCGGGCGGACCATTCTTCCCTTCCCTATGACGAAAAAACGAGCCTCCCGTTCTTTGCCGCAGGCATCAGCCTCGTTATTCACCCTCGCAGTCCATTCGACCCCACAGTCCACGCCAATTACCGCTACTTCGAGATCACCGAACACGCAGCCGAAGGGGACCAGACAGGGAGAATCGTCGCTTGGTGGTTTGGCGGCGGATCCGATCTCACGCCGTCCTACCTTGATGAGGAGGATGCGAGGCATTTCCATCGAACAATGAAGGATGCTTGCCAGAATCACGAGCTGTACAACGCATTCAAAAAGTGGTGTGACGAATACTTCTATATCCCTCACCGGAAGGAAACTCGCGGGATCGGGGGGCTGTTCTTCGATGACCTCTCCGATGAGAAGCATGCCCGCATTTCGGAGGACATTAACAGGCCCAGAGATCCAGAAGAGATTTTCCAGTTTATCTCGCGTCTCGGAAACGCCTTCATCCCGTCCTACATACCTCTTTTGAAGAAAATTCGCGACATCCCTACAGACGATCACCGTCGATGGCAGCTTCTGCGCAGAGGGAGATACGTGGAGTTCAACCTGGTGTACGACAGGGGTACCAAGTTTGGCTTGAAGACACCTTCCGCGCGGATCGAGAGCATCTTAATGAGCCTGCCAGAGACAGCTAGATGGGAATACATGTCGGAGCTGGGTACGCAAGGAGGAAGCGAGGAGGAGCGGATCGTATCGGTCTTAAAGAATCCACGAAACTGGGTGTAACTGGACCTCGAGCGGGCGAAAGACCATTCAGACTAAGCTACAGATTATTACAACGGCCATAACATACACGCGCTAGAGTCTCGAGGTTATACCTAAACCATTCAGTCGCTGGTAGGCTTATTGATGTCCTTCTGAGTCTCGCCTTTCTCCTTTCTTGCGTTCCCTATAGCGCGAGCAGAGTTAGCTAGGAACGATACTATGGTCCGCGCAACGTACCAGAGGCTTGCTGGGACTTGTCACCACTGACGGCGCCAACGACAGAGTCCTTGTAGCCGCCTACCTTGTCGGTGGCGCCCTCCGCGTATCCCTTGGCCTGCGCTGCTTTGTACTCTGCCTCGCCGCGGGTGTGCTCCTCCTTGCCGGCCTGCTGCCAGGCCTGCGAGCCTGTCATATCCCCGGCCTAGCAAAACGTCATGTCACGCGTCTGATACGACAAGCAGAGGGCGTACGGCCTCGACGACGGACCCCTTGACAGAATGTAACCGGCCACCGAACTTGCTACGATGTCCGTCAGCCTCATCGGACTCGCGCGTCGAAGCGGGCTCACCTAGGGTCTTGGTTGGACTGGTTGGACGACATGGTATGAAGACGTTGATCGACGTGAGGATAAGTATGGGGGGAAAGTGCGACTGCAGGGCTGGGTCGCTTCGCCGTCCTTTATATACTGGTCCAGAGGCCTGGACGTATTAGGAAAGTAAAGTAGTTCGATGACGACGCGCTGTTCAATGACATCATGGCTGCGATCTGACCTGGAGCGGGATAAATGCATGATCGGAGCAGGACTCCAAAAAGTCGTCCTAAATCGCTCCAGCGTGACAAAGATTAGATAAGATATTTACCAACATATGCAGCAGATCGAGACTCCGATACCTATGTTTGAGGCCACCTCGATCTGGTGCGTGTGCGCAGTTCGTCTGGACACCTCGCCCACTGTGCGTGTAAGTACTGCTCGAACGCGACGAAGTGAGGCAAGGATGGATTATATCGACTACGGAAGCGTTGAACGTTCGGCCGTGACGTCGAACTTAGGGTGAGCAGCCTGCCAGCCATGAACGGTGGACAATTGCAATTGGTGAACGAGAGAGCTACATAACCACTGGGGCCCGCGGTGATGCTATCAGATCAAAAGGCCGTTAGGCGTTTAGGAGATCGGCGTGTGCGAGCCAGAACAGTCTGGGTAACGCTCGGGAAAACACCAGTCAAGGTCCGCGGAGATCGCTCGCTTAGAATGTGTGTGCCCGGCCCGAGGCCCGAGCCCAGACTGCTCGCCGAGTTATACTATCCAGCATTCGCCCGTCGTGTTCTCCCGAGCAACATTCGAGTGAAGCTGATCGACTCCGAGAGTATCACACCATTTTCACTTGAATTTGGGTGACTATCTCGTGTTCGTCGTGCCGTTTTATAAAAGTGCCAGGCGACCCACCGCCTTGAAAGTCGATTTGATTGACGGATCTGAGTGAAGAGCCCTCTCAATTGATGGCTCATCAATTCTGTCTATCAGACCGTCGATGTTCTGGAACGTCGAGAACAAGAACACCGCGACGAAGAATCCGGCCTCGAGCCCGAGCCGTTCTTGTGTGTCCGGTGCGCCTGAGACCTCTTCCAGAATTCTTTGATGGCCCGGCAAGATCGGGACCCACAACCAACCAGACTACTCTGATCCGGGGCGTTGCGGCCAAACACGTCCACTTCTGAGTTTAACCCTTCCAACGGTGCACAGGATACTCCACCCACATCGCGCCCGGGTTGCAGTGGACGCATGTTCTCCGAGTCTAGCCGCCTCGCTCACATAGAAGGAAGGAACATTTTCATTTCCTGAAACATCCACTTAGGCTCGAACGGCTCTCTCGTCGAACGTGAATGCAACGCGTAATGTACACGTCGATCGGCACCGCAGCACCGTGTTCCTCAGAAGCCCGAACAACAACAGGTGGGCCGTTCGATTGTGATTTTACCACAAGGCCATGCTGTGAAGTTGACAGAAAGGGAGGGCATTAATCGTCCCAGTGCTGTCGAGACAGGGTTCTCCTTCACGCCTGAGAAGTCGACGGTGAACTCGTTCATGGGCGGGGTTCGACGAAAAAGAACAGCATCTCAGCGCCGAATCACGGCCGTTCCGTATAACATGAAAGTGATGAAAGGCAACAGTTTCACACTCCAACTTACCGTTCGATTGGCCCCATATCTCGTAAACCTAAGCCCCCAGAGGATTCCGGGGACCGTGCCGATTGGTTACAGCAAGTCTTAGCTTTACGTTGGCACAGCGTCCTACCATGCTACATGGCAGGGAAGCTCTAACTTCCTGCGGCGTGGATTAAGATGCTGGCATATCGTCAAATTTTGGTAACAGTCTGTTGTCTGAGTTCAAAGTACTTACGAGGGGATTCAGGGGTTGAATAGAGTTACATACGCGAGACAAGCTTTAAGTTTGGCCAAGAACGATCATGTGATCTCATCACCGAAGGATCCAGCGTAGCACATGAGTTATCCCCATGCGACGGCGATCTGCTTTCAGAATGATCGAAGCAAACGTGTTGAGCAGCATACGGCACGGGTTCGGCTGACAGTCGGAGATTCCGAATGGTCTATATAATGGCTACATGCAGTTGACATGAAGGGCGGAAATCAAGGCGAATGATATGGGCGATAAGGCTTCTGAATGAGGTCAGCACGACGGTGTCGAGGGAAGTTCCGAGAGAAAATACCTATTACTTAAATTTCTCTCCACATGATGTCAGCGTTGGAGTCGTTGTCTATAATATACGCGCCACGAGACACGGAGACGACCGTCCTCTCGAAATCGTTGACGAATATTACACTGCAGAGCGAAGGGCAGTAGAGGCGGAGCTCGCTTGCCAGTGCCCGCATGCCCGAGGGAACAGGTGGTGGTGGGTCCCACTCCGAGACATCCACTTCGACGCACTTCAGACAACTGAACCTGCGCAAAAGCCCGTAAAACTCGAGACGCTTGATTGTGACAAGGAGTCAGTTGAAAATACAAAGTTCATCGAGGCAGGAATACGCACGACGCGCCCATCGATCGGGAGGACAAGAGTCCCGAGGTGATGCAAGTCATAGACCTGGTTCTGCAGCTTGGCGACGGAGGCTAGGAGCTCCATGGAGAAGGAATCCGAGTAGCTGGAGTCAGCGAGGTCGAGAGAAAGCATCGGCCGTGTCGTCTTCATCAGTTTTGATAACAAGAGCGAAAGCTCCTCCCTCTTTTCTGGCAATTGTGTTCTGGAGAAGCATGTCTTGAGTCGGGAGATAGGTCTGGTGGGGAGTAGTGCACAAGCAGCTTCGGCGAATGTGCATTCCAATATGGACAGGTTCGGAAGGGCGCTAGGGTGTATGGGCGGTGATGATACAAACTGGGCATCTCCAGGGACTGGAATTGAATAGTCGGCGATATACAAGTCATGGATGTCGCTTTGGGTATTTAAAAACGATACGAGATGAGCATCCCATAGTAAGTCACAGCGGAAGCTACGAAGCTGAAATGGGGCGCCGTTGAAGATCCATGCCTGAGCAGCGTCACCCGCGCTGTCGAGATGGAGGTTCAAGGAACGCAGTTGCGTCGTTTGGTGTAGCGCCTTGGAGACGGTAGGCCAAAATTCGCTTGGCAAATAACCGTCCGATCGGGGTTCATTGTTGCTATAATCTCCGCCGACGACGAAAAGCACAAGTTCTTCGACCATTGACGCAAGGCGAGGAGTGCTCGCAAACAAGCTGCACATCTGAAAGGCCCCCCGCACGTCCGTCGCACAAATAGTGCTGTACAGCGCTTGCTCTGCTTCCCGTTGAAACCCCTTGTTCACCCTGCAGAGACTGCAGAGGTCCGCTTTATTTCCTACATGTCGGACGACGAGACGATACGTTTTTAAGGACGATGCCATCGACACTTTGCATTACCTAAGGATGAGCAATTCTGAGCGAACCTTGCTTCGATAGGCAAATAAATTCAGTTCCTCACCCGAAGCAGGGCTCGTGGCAACAGCGAGGCGAGTCCCTGATAAGACGGCGGAATTGAGCGGCGCAATGGCTGACGGACCCTCCGATTAGTAATAATCCTGTGGAGGAGCTACTGGATGACTGCTACCACCCAGCAATGGCAAACTCGGAGACGAGAGACGGATGAGGCTGGGCGCGATATGCCACAGGAGAGCACCACAGCTACTTGCCTTTTTAAGCGCACCATCATCGCGAAAACGGGCACCATTGCAAATGGGAGCCGCAAAACAGTGCTGGATGCGGATAAACACAATCATATCATTGTTGATCTGGAAGTCCTCTCCGTAAGCACGCTTGGCATCGGCACGTATCAGGACTGACCCATTTTCTGACTGCACGAATGGCCGTCGTATGACCAGTGTGGAAGAAAGCGACGCTCGGAATTGGAAGTTTTCACATATTGATTGCCAGTGGGAATACACAGCATGTGACTGTGTGCATGTGGACGCTGGATAAATGGTCGATACGACCACGCACAGAAATGGATCCGAGCGATACGGTATGTGGTTAAAGATATCTAATGTAAATGCATGAGTTACCATGTCTTGGGAAAGAGCGAGAGAAATAAAGACCGCAACATGGTTTAAGGACAAGGGCGCTGCCCCCGGTAAAGAAATCAAAGCCGTATTGAATTGTTCGTATTGGACGGCTCTCGCGTCGCCTTAGTTCTGCCAGGTAGGCATGCGAACGAGACCGGATGGTTAAACGGGCGCTGTTTCGAAAGACGAAACAATCGTTTCATCCAGGCTCTGGATACGAACGGCCCAAGTCTACGGTTGACGGATCGAAGAGCGACCACCGGTCTTTTCATTCCAGACCGTAGCATAGCGCACCGATAATCAGGCATACTCGCGACCCTTCCTCTACCAGTGATTAGTCGAACTAGTATGAGTTATGCACTGATATATTTCAAAGTTGGCGCACCTCGACAAAGAAAGCACTGTCGTAAATCGTATACCCAAAGTCTTGGACGGACGCCCATCGGTCCGGGTCACATGGTCGTTAAGGTCTTCGCATTTGATATCGCTCCGATGGCGCTGGCGAATCATATCACTGAGAGACTTCCCAATCAGAGTCAACGCATGAAACACCACAGTGCGACGGGTGATCAAGCTCGGTCTTCTCCGTGAGGATATCCTGAAACGACTATCATTTGCCGACTAAACTGTTCCGAAAAGCTCAAGCCACGACATCGAATGGAACCGCTCCGAGTAAAGCCTAGATGCCCAAACTTGATGGATGGGCTTTTACCGACGTTGTAATGCTATTGGACCTGATTTCATTCAGGCACTTTCACGTTTGGTCGCATCTATCTGCAATCCGGCGCGGACTCTGACGCGATGTCTTTTAATAACGGCCTTTGACAGTTCAGAATAATGATCGTGTCAATATGTCTGATGTACACACCTCCGGAGGAAAACTTTGATAAGGCACATAAGTTCCTTATGCGATGTTCGTCGGCGCAACCTTAAAGGTGCCGCTCAGTTTGGTCATCACGATATGAAACACGAGGATAGCCTCCGTAGAAAACATACACCGAACAGTAAAAACAATCCATTGGTCATTCCAATTACCTGGCATCGTATAAGCATAATCATCTTTTACAAATGCAAGTCGTCAGCAAAGCGGTGCAATTCGAGATTCGGTAGATGACGGAACAGAACGCAGTTCAAGCACGGGCGTTCGACCGGGAGATCATTCTAGCTTTTCTAATTCCACGAGCCTTTGCAAAACGACCTCTTTGCTGGTTTCTTCAATCTCACCAGCCAGGAATATTTCGTCCAAGATCGCATACACCTGACAGCATTGGTGAGTGAAAAAGGTTGACTGGTAGGACCTAAGGAGGTTCCTAACCTTGTAGAAGTTAAAAACGAGATCCAACTCGCACACATTGTCGAAGAAAGAATCTGGCGAAATGTGAAATTCCTGTCAGTCGTGGTATGTTGCCGGGAGTGCCAGGCGTACCGAGAATCTCCACAAAGAGATGAATGGCTTCGAGGTATGCAAGTTCGTTGTCATTCGCGTCGACACACACACAGAAGAAAAGGCCAGCGTAGCGACGGTACACTATCTTGTGGTTCTTGAACTGCGGACCACGCGAATGAGACCCAGACCGTCGTTATCCCTCACGACTGACCTCGACAAAGTTGGACTGATACTTCTGATCACGAGGGGCGACCAGTCTGTGTACTTCGCCTCGGAGCCTCACCTAAACGAAGCGAGGTTATTCTGGCATGCGGACGCGCAAGAGATAGGACTTGCTTTTTCCTCGTCGTCGTACGGTACATACCACTTCGACAGCCGAGTCTTTCCCTGCCTGTTCTATATTTTCGTCAGAAACAAGGGTATTCGTGCGCAAGCAGAATGAAATCAACGCGCCTGCACCAGTATAAACCTGATCATCGCCACATTCGGGATGGACGTTTCCGTCGACCAGGAAGTCGTGCGACCGTGTCCACCCGATTAGGTAAGTGAAGGGACTCTTGAGCTTACTCCGTGACAAATGGCCCATTCTAGATTCCTTTGACTCGAGTAGAGTGGCGTTTTCTTCCCATCAGCCGGTTTCTCGCTAAGTACGCGCGCGGCGATCTGTTTCTTCGGAATCTAGGCGTCCTTTAGAAGGCGTATGTGATTCCTCAATTCGCGCAAGTGGTCGACCCGAGCTCACGAATCGCACGCTGACTTGTCAGAAACGTTACGTGACAGCACTGGACTAACGATGTGTTCGACTCTGCATCCTTTCTCCTCCATTCACTCTCCCGACTGATCGCCCGCATCGTTTCTTCGTCGCGTTCATGCGATCATTACGGTGGGCCCAAGCCACAGCAAACTCGGCCGACGGCATGATCCATCTCGCTGTGTCGAAGGTCCTCTTTATACCCCACACCGACGCCGTTCGCTATGCTGCTGCTTGCGAAGAGGCGAAAACAGAAATAACCAGACAAGTGGTAAGCGTGTCTTACCGAGGATGCCTGTCGTCTACATGACAAGCGTTTCTACAGCAGGCCGTTCGCGCGGTCCTCCAGCCGGGCGTAACCGTCACCGGTCGCGTCATCGCTGCGGACGAGTTCGTGATGAACTCTACGGTGCTACAGTGTGAATGGAGAAAGGTTCTCTGTCCCGAAGACAAAGACCTGGTTGGCCACCCGTGGTGCCATTTCAAACGGTCCAGCGCTTCTCGTGGTATCCTCGCCGCTGAGGTGGAGGAAGC
>JBBPMC010000988.1:0-14318 GCA_038090115.1 Strobilomyces echinocephalus
CGACAGCACCCCAGGGATCACGCTCAGGAGAGATTATATACGGCGCACGCGAAGGCATAGAGCAAGACGAGCGAGACGAGGACGGGGAGTGTTCTTGTTAGGGTCCATAGCGACGAGATTCCAAAGACGGGACGAAGGGAGGGCCTGGGAACGCCCGGGAAAGAAGAAGGGCGTGTGAAATGACTCGAGGCTGTGCCCGATAACGCCTCGAGGCGAGTCGACAATTGCTAGGAAGGGAGACGCGGGTTGTCGTTAAAAAAGTCAAAACGAGTCGGACAACTGCATTGTATTGGATGGATACGCGGTATATAGCGACATCCTTTGTTTTTCGTTGACAAGATTAGTAAGAAAATGAGCTCGTCACGTCATTGTATTCAGCAAAACTTCTCCTGTGATGTACATATGACTACGAAAAAAGGTCTCTATCGACAGTGAAGGCGAGAGCGAGGGCGACGGCAACAATGATGCAATCGACGTGATCCCGTTGACGCCACGTCGTCGTCGTCGTCGTCGTGTCGCTTTGCGCGTCTCCTCCACGCTGGTGTTAGGGTATGTAGTTGTCAACCTTTTTGCACTGATCAGGGGCCGAGTAAGGTGTGAAGGCAAGCGAGGGTGATGACGGGCTTGGGAGCGATCGAGACATGGGTCATTAGTCTCTAGAGCAGGACGAGGGCGGCGAAGGTGACGAGGTGATGAAGCGAACACGAAGCTTCGGTGTCCGCTCATAACTATACGACGTGGGCTGAGCAGACTGGGGGTTGAACATTGAACATTGAAAGTTGGCCAAATCGACCGACGGTGCCTGGGAGGGATGAGAAAGAAAAACGAAAAATGTTAGGGACGTACCGGTTGTGGTTGGAATGGGATGCGGGGCTGTACCTGATCGCTACGCCACGTCCCGTCGACCGCTGTGCCGGCAGTAGACACGGACGAATCACCGGTCGGGATATATAGGAGGGGTTGTGAGTAGCTCTGACCAGCGATGGGTGAACGGCGGGTAGGGGACAGGGCCAGAACAGGTCATCACGTGGTGTTTTCATTGGTATCGGCCTCTGCTCCCCCTCGAGCGCCAGTGCTCGCTCGTCGTCCTCGCTGTGTTTTCGAGCGCAACCGCTCATCGGTCACCCCTGCTGTCTTTGTTCGAGCGCGACTGGTCGTCCAGCAAGCCCACCGCGTCTTTTTGAGGGTCAGTGCTCGCCCGTCGCCCTCTCCGAGTTGTTTCGGGTGCAACCGCTCGCAGCTGGTAACCATGGCGACATTCTTCGAGCCCAATGGCTCGTCATTCGCCCCGGCCATGCTTCATCGAGTCCACCGCTCGCTCGCTGCTGTTGCCGCCTCTCTTCGAACCCGGTGCCCTCGCCGTGTATTGTCGAGCCCTGCTCGTTTCCCCCACCACCACTTCTTTTCAAGCTCGAGTGCTCGTTGATCGCCTCCGCGGTCTTTTGTCGAGTCCCACTGCTCGTTCGCTGCCCCCTTCATGTCTTAGACGACTCCCACTACTCGTCCGTCGCTACCACGGCCTCTTCTCGGGCCTGGGTGATCCCTGGTCGCCCCTTCCGTGTTCTGTCGAGCCCCATCGCTAACTCGACGTCCTCGCCATGTTATCTTGTTTGCCACCGCCGCCACCACCTTTTTTCAAACCCGAGCACTCGTCGGTCCTCGTTTGCCGCTGCAGCCAACTTTTCTTGAGCCCCACCGCTCGTCCGCTCCAGTCCCCGCCTTTCTTCGAGCCCCATCGCCTCTTATCAAGCCCTGCTGGCTCTTTCCCCCGCCATGTCTTCTTGGACTGGTTGCCCCCGCTGTGTTTTGTGGAGCTTGACTGCTCATTTAACGCCGCCGTCGCCACCTCTCGAGCCCGACCACTTTGCTGGTCTCCTTGCCCCCGCCGCTTCTTTTTTTTGAGCGCCACAGCTCGTTGGACTCCCCTATGGCCACCTATCGAGCCCGGCCACTTGCTGGTCATCGCTTATTTCACACCCTTGATACCTCTTTTCGAGCCCGAGAGCTCGCTGCTCGCCCTCACTGTCACTTGTCGAGCCCCACCACCTCATTTGATGCTGCCACTGCTTCTTTTTCGACCCCGACCACTTGTTCGATGCTACTGCTGCCAGCTCTCAAGCCCGATTGTTCACTGGACACCCCTGCCCCCTCTTGTCAAGGTCCACCGCTCATTCAATGCTACCACTTTTTTTCGGGACTGACCGCTTGTTTGGTGCTACTGCTGCTTTTTTTCTCGTGCCTGACCGCTCGTCTGTCGCACCCGTGCGTCAGTCATTCTAGGCAACCTGCCTGGTGTAGTTTTTCTGTGTGTATATACTGGTGAGGTAATACAAAAGTGTCCTTTTTATCCTTTTCTGGGGTGATAAAAGGAGCAAGTGGGCTTGTCCTTAGTGGCATAGAAAAGTACATTAAGGATGAAAAAGGAATCCATGAAATTCCTGATGTAAGGATGAAGAGATACTACTTCACTGGCAGCATATGTATAAGCAGAAGGAACTAGACATATAGAGCAATACTGCCAAAATGAGAGGTAGTAAGTGCCTCATGAGCTCTCTGACACAAAGCATGAAATTGCATGTAGCATGGGTCTCTGGATCTTTGTGCCACCTGTAATAGCTGAAGGACTGGCAAGTACAGGCTTTGCAGTACTCCATCTTCACTGAATTTCAGGCTATGTTTTGACATCTCACAATAGTGATTGAATAGAGCCTGTGAATTGAATATCATTGAAATACAAATTAAGTTAATATAAGTAAGTGACTTACTCCAGTGATGACAAAGGCTACCATGCACATAGGAATCTGACCATCATTCAAAACACCTAGATGCTTGATTCCTAGCTGGAGAGCCTTTTGTCCATAGAACTCCACAAGTCCAAGGTAAATGAGTGAGTTGGCAAAAAAATGAACCTTGAGTTATTAACAGGTTATATGAAAAATGAGTGCATTAAGTACGATAATATAAGTGATACATACCTCTCCATTCTGCTTCCCATGACAAAAAACAATGCTCTCTAGATCCAGTGCCTTTACCAGGACAAGCTCTTGCTTGTTTGGTCTGTTGGTATCAATTGCAGGTAGTTGAGAAAAATTTCCTGTCTTTTTCAAGTCCAAGAAAACACGAGAAACTATCAAACATCTCTGGGAAGCTTGAGGATTTCCATTGAAGCGAAACAAACTATCACGCATGATTAAGCGAGCAGTTTGAAAGCTTTTGCAAGCCTGTTATATATATCATATATATTGTTACTGAGATGAAAATTTATACACTTACTTGGTCCAATAAGTCAATAGACTCTGGAAGTTCCACTAATATAGTCAATAAACTTTATATGTGTTGATTTTAAAAATCAAAGACTTACCAACTCGTTCTGGTAAACATACTCTCCACCATTCAACCATATCTCTTGATGGTTTGTCTAGCAAAAGAAAGAAAGGATCATTGTTTGCAGATTGACTGATTTTTTGTATCCTTGATTGCAAGAGACTCTTCAAGATGTTGATTGCACAACGACGAACAATAGAGAGATCGGAGAGTGGTGTAGGTATCTCTTGACCACCACAGAAAGCATTGACCAGAAGTATAACCTCAAGATCTGGGTAAATAGAAGAAAAAAGCTCTTTTTTCAGCTGGTTTGAAGTGATTGGAGAAGGGAATGCAAAGAAGTATGCAAAAAAGGTGGTTAAAGCTATATTATTAATTTATCAGTTTGATATCACTAACTTGAATTAGTAATCAATGATCATATGAACTTACCATCTGGAATAGAGTCTTGGATTTCCTTGAGACAATGTGTACTTGGATTGTCTAGGTAGATTTCTTCTAGCTTAGACCATAAGAGGTTGCTGGTTGATTCTATCAAGTGTAAGCAAATTCCAATAGCAAAGAAACAATGAGATTACCTGAGATTAGAAATTCAAAGAGGATTAAAGAGAGAATATATCAAAGTTTAATGTAATACAAAATTATTAGCTTACCTGTGTTGATAGGATGAGAGGTATTCTTCTGAAGCCTTTTGATGGCAGAAGCTACAAATCGATTATATTTGTGTATCAAATTAAGTTGATAGACTTACAAGATACAATAGGCCTTGGACTAGCTGGTCTTGGAATATTAGACTGGTTTGGATATCTCCATTCATGTTGCATAACATCTTGAATTAGCTGAAGATAGATGTTGTTTGCTGGTAAAACAGTGGAGAAAGCAGAGTTCCCAAAGATATCTGCTTCCAATGGCACAGTAGAATACAAAAGGTTTCCCTGAGGTAGTAAAGGCTGAAATAACATGAATATAAGAGTTTGAGCTTGATAAAAGTATTTACAGCTTGTGATTGAGTTGGCTGGTCTTGAGCATTTTGTAAGAATGAATCACTGTTTGTGTCCTAGTTTAAAATAACATAAAACTCAAATTCCATGGTAATTGTAATATTGCTTACAAGTGCTGAAAGATCATATGCAAACAGATCTTGAGGATTTTCTTGACTTGGATTGATGATGTTCTATTGTTATGGAAAGGAATGTAATCAGCCCAATGGATGTCATAGAGTTATACTTACCCTATGGCCAGACATTTGCTGAATTCCAAAACTCTGGGTCTCACCACCATGTTGAAGATAGGGAGCCTGATGGCTCCTCTGATCTAGAGTGACAGGAACCTGTTGTTTTGGAAAAAAAATGTAATTGACTCAAATAATATCATGGAAATGTATTTACTTCATGCTCAAACATTTGCCAATTTTCAAGGTCTTGGATTTGCTGAGGGTAAGAGACCTGATGATCCCTCTGACCTGGAATAATAGAACTCTGTTGCTATTGAATAAGAGGTAATTAGCTCAGAGAATGTCATGGAGATGTACTTACTCCATGATACCCAGAGCCTTGGATTTGCTGGGAATGAGTGACTTGGTGACTCCTTTGACCCAGAGCAATAGAACTCTGTTGCTTTTGCACAAAAGGTGGTTAACTCAAAGAGTGTTATGAAGATATACTTACTCTATGCTCAGACATTTGCTGATCTCCAAAGCCCTGGATTTGCTGGGAGTAAGAAGCTTGATGACTTCTTTGACCTGGAATGATAGAACTCTGTTGCTTTGAACAAAAGGTGATTAGCTCAAAGGATATCATAGAGATTTTACTTACTCCATGCCCAAAGCCTTGGATTAGCTGGGGATGAGAGGCTTGATGACCCCTCTGATCTGGAATAATAGAACTCTGTTGCTTTTGAACAAGAGATGATTAACTCAAAGAATGTAATGGAGATGTACTTACTTCATGCCCAGACATTTGCTGATGTCCAAAGCCCTGGACTTGCTGGGGGTGAGAGGCTTGATGACCCCTTTGGCCTGGAATAATAGAACTCTGTTGCTATTGAATAAGAGGTGATTAGCTCAAAGAATGTCATGGAGATGTACTTACTCCATATCCAAAGCCTTGGATTTGCTGGGAGTGAGAGGCTTGGTGACCCCTTTGATCTGGAATGATAGAACTCTGTTGCTTTTGAATAAGGAGTGATTAGCTCAAAGGATGTTATGGAGATGTACTTACTCCATGCTCAAAGCCTTGGATTTGCTGAGGATGAGAGGCTTGATGACCTCTTTGGCTTAGAATGATAGAACTCTGTTGCTTTTGAACAAGATATGATTAGCTCAAAGGATGTTATGGAGATGTACTTACTCCATATCCAAAGCCTTGGATCTGCTGGGGGTGAGAGGCTTGATGACCCCTCTGATATGGAATAGTAGAACTCTGTTGCTTTTGAACAAGAGGTGATTAGCTCAAAGAATGTTACAGAGATGCACTTACTCCATGCCCAAACATTTGCTGGTTTCTAGAGCCCTGGATTTGATGACTATACTGGGGATAGAAGGCTTGAAGACCTTCCTGGCCTGCCTGAGTATTCTATTGCTTTGGAAAGAGAAGTGATTGGCTCAAGGGATGTCATCAAAATGTACATACTTGACTAGATATCTGGTGAGTTTCAGATCCCTGGGTGGGATGGTCATGCTCAGAGTAGCATGCTTGGCTTGCCCTGGCTAGTGGCCTGGATATGTTCTGTTGCTTTGGAAAGAAAAAGGTACAAGGGTTTCAAGTTGATGTATGGACATACCTCATCAGTTCCAATAGATTCAGGAGGTCCAGCAGAGGAGGGGAAAGGGTGCATGACGTGGTTGAAGGAAGAGATGCGATATCTCTTATCGGTGATTGACCGTGTGAGCAACAACAGGTCACATGACAGTAGCATCCGAGTCGCGTTGCTACCTTTTCACCCAGTGGCCATCCAACTAGAGTCCACTGCGGACATGTCTTCACTGACTTCAGGTGCCCTGTACCCTGCTCCCCCGAGATACTTGTCCCACTGCTGTTGTTCCAGCAAATCCACCCTGCAATGATATGTCGATTATTCCCGAGAGTTGACAGATATGACACTCAGCTACATCCGCGAGCGGCATGGACCCAAGTGAGCTAGTTCTGCTCACTTCGGATCATTCACTGTCGCTCACTTATTCTTTGCATACAAACCAGGGCCTGATCCTTCCTATAAATCTCGTCAATAACTCGCCAGACATGCCCATCTATGTGTTGGCGGCACATTCCAGCTGCTATGGTACGTTCATGCCTTTCTCCGTCCATAATATTATACCCACACCGCCAGCTTGAACTCCCCCCTGCCACGTCCCACGCACGCTCTAACGCATTGAACAATCCGACCAAGGAGTGCGGCCCGAACGCAAGACGACGACGATGCACAGTGAGCCACGTTGTCGCAAGCGGTCTCCACGCACTTTTATCAGCTTATCCGTAAATCTCGCTATAAGCTGTTAGTATGGAGTTTGGCACATCGTCCCACGAAATCATGCATCTTCCTGCTTCGCATCTTGTCGCTGTTCGTCCTATCCCCAGACCTGAACCTTCGGCCCGAACATACAAGATATACATCACTCGTCACCCGACTAGTCTTCACTCCAGCGGGAACAAACCTGTCAACGAGATGCAGCGGTGCTGCGGACGGATCTACCAGTTAGCAAGCACGACAGCGACATCTTCGCCTCCGTCCAGGCCATAGAGCTCTTGAAGGAATACACCAAGGGAAGTGGCAGCTGGATTCCCCGCGCCGACTCCCAGAGTTCGAGTAGTTGCTGCAGGTGAGTCTAGCGATATTTATTCTTGTGCCTCGCTGATGACGCGGCTATGCGATTGTTCCGATGGGAGGGTTTTCACAGCCAGATTCACATAGCTCTCTACCTGGAACACGCCGCCGAAGAACAACAGCCCCAGCATGGACGGCGCGTCAAGCACCACCGCGTGCTCGAAGTCGAGGGCGGGTCGCCTGAATATTTCACTGTAGAACTGCTGGTGCGCGACCGCGTCGTCCTCGCGCCACAGTATCCTGCTCACCCTGTTGAATCCCGCAGACTGCATCCTGGGTCAATGTGTCCTCCACCGCTGCGTGGCATGCCGAACGCCGTGTAGTGTTCTCGCATGGCGTCAGGGGGCCGTCGCGTATCGTGATCCTGGAACCAAAGGGCTCTTGTGCGCCATCATGGCAGGCGAGGTCGATCTGCTGGTACGGTCATGGAATCCCCGGATGATACCTTTCACGGTTCAATCCGCGTCGTCATCGGGTCGAGTCGTTGAGCTCATTTTCTTACTTTGTTGAGAAATCTTGTCAACGAAAAACAAAGGATGTCGCTATATACCGCGTATCCATCCAATACAATGCAGTTGTCCGACTCGTTTTGACTTTTTTAATGACAACCCGCGTCTCCCTTCCTAGCAATTGTCGACTCGCCTCGAGGCGTTATCGGGCACAGCCTCGAGTCATTTCACACGCCCTTCTTCTTTCCCGGGCGTTCCCAGGCCCTCCCTTCGTCCCGTCCTTGGAATCTCGTCGCTATGGACCCTAACAAGAACACTCCCCGTCCTCGTCTCGCTCGTCTTGCTCTATGCCTTCGCGTGCGCCGTATATAATCTCTCCTGAGCGTGATCCCTGGGGTGCTGTCGTGTCCGATATATGATGTCCTGCGTTCGTCGCTCATCTTTTGCCTTTGCCCGACCTGACCTGCCCCCTTACAGGAACCACGCGTAAGCAAGACCTTGATTTACCGTCTATAAGGACTTATTTGATCGCAGTATGACCACGCTCGACTCAGATCACGTCGGACTCGTCAGCGCAACGCAAGGGGCATGTATGCGCCACACTATACTCCGGGAAACCTGGCTTTATTCCCGGTAGAAGTGCATGGACATGCGTTGGAACTCGTCAGCGTAGGTGGCAATCGAATCACCGTTCCTACTGCTCAATATGATTTAGGCACTTTGGTGTCCCGGCCATTTTGACCACATAGAGTTGGCTAGGCCAGTCTTCCATCCAGGTTCGCTCCTCCCATCGTGTTTCCGCGTACTTGAACATTTACGTCCGGCCAGGTTTCATCGTCAAAGTGAAGATTCTCGATTGTATATGTGTAAATTGTGGGAGACTAAAGGCCGATATCGCGAGTCGCATCTAGCTCTACTCGTTTCGCACCCCACCTGCCAATTTTCTCATAATCCATTGGAGAACCCCAAACCCGCACCACGGCAGTCCCTCGAGTTATCGGGGCGTTTGGCCTGCTGTGGCGTGGCGAACGCGCGTTTTCGGTCGCTTGATCGCCGCGTGAGCCATTGCAAGCGCCCAGTGTTGCCTGGACACGAGGTGCGCGGTGAAATGGGGCGGTTGCTGCAGGTGAGTCTAGCGATCTTTATTCTTGTACCTCACTGATTACGCGACTATCTGATTGTTCTGATGCGAAGTTTCATGTTACGATGTACATGGATAACGATATAGCTGGTATTCCTCAAGCGTTGCGGAAGAGTGGCCGTCCTGTGAAAGCCATTCGTGCACGTCTGAAGGGAAAGGAAGGTCGTCTCCGTGGCAATCTGACGGGGAAGCGTGTCGACTTTTCTGTATAGACCGTCATCACTGGCGACCCAAATCTGGAGTTGGATGAAGTTGGCGTACCCAGGAGCATCGCCATGAATTTGACGTATACTGAACGTGGTACGTGTCGCCTGCTGACATAGCAATGATGCGAAATGGATTGATCCTCCGGGTACAGTGGCGCCATACAACATCGCATACCTCCAGGAGCTTGTTCGTAACGGTCCATCGACGTACCCAGGAGCAAGATACGTTGTCCGTGATACGGGCGACCGTATAGACTTGCGGCATAACAGGCATGCCAATGCTTTCCTGCAGTATATCGAGAGACACTAAGATGGAGAGTAAGTCGCCTCGTTTCGAGCTCACCAGTTATCGGGAGGCTGATTGATGAGCGACTGTTAGTTTCGTTCTTTTCAATCGACAACCCAGTCTGCACAGAATGAGCATGATGAGCTATAAGGTAGTATTCTAGTGCGTTTTCGGTTCCTTTCGGGTCTGGAGTGGCCTGACTGACAATCGAATTTACAGCATTCCGTCTAAATTTATCCGTTACGCCACCTTACAACGCCGACTTCGATGGCGATGAAATGAACATGCAGTGCGTCCGTTATACTCGATCTGCTCACTTGACTCACTGGGACTCTAGCATACCCCAATCTGAAGAAACCCGTGCCGAATTGAGTCAGATTGCATGGGTTCCGCGCCAGGTCAGTCATTTGGTTGTGCATACTTTTACCTTCGAGCATGGTACGAAATTTTCGCAGATTGTATTCCCGCAACCGTATCGCACAGGACACGCTGTGCGGTATCCGCAAGTTTACCCTGCGAGACATGTTCTTGGACTGGAATCAAGTTCAAAACATCCTCCTTCTGGCTCCCCGAGTGGGATGGCGACGTCCCAACCCCCGCTATCATCAAACCAAAACGTCTTTGGTCGGGGAAACAAATTCCGAGCATGGTCATTCCCTGGGGTATCAACATCCATCGCGCACCTGATCCAAAGTCGTCGAATCCCCGTCTTTGACGACGGCATGATGGCCGACAATGGTGAAATTCTGTTCGGGATCGTGGACCAAAAAAAACCGTCGGTGTAACGGAGGGCGGATTGATCCACGTCTCCCGCTAGAAGGGCCGTGAGGCAACGCGACAAGTCTTTACCCCCGGGGGATCCAGATGGTCGTCAACTTTTGGCTCTTCCACAGCGGCTTCAGTATTGGTATCGGTGACACGATCGCTGCGAGAGGAAGTAGGCTGTATTAGCAAACATACCCAACGCATCGGGGAGAAGAAACAGCAGGTCGCAGAGATCGTCGATGACGCCTACCATGACCGGCTCAAGCTCATGCCGGGGATGACTATTCGAGAGTCGTTCGAAAGCAAGGTCGAACGAGAGCGGAATCGGGACCGTGATGACTCCAGTCAGTATGCGCAGAAGAACCTGAAGGAGGACAACAGCGGGCAGCAGAGTGTAGAGGGGCGCCGCATGCTGTTCGGATTCCACCACCGGACGTACCTCACTTCACCAAGGATGACTTCAGTCCCAAAGCAAGACTTTGTGGAAAACTCCTACCTGGGAAGGTTGACGCCGCAGGAATTTTTCTTTCAAGGCACTCGAAGATGACACGGCCTGTTATGACGGTACCGTGCGCAACTCCCTTGGAGATCTCATTCAGCTCATCTACGGCGAAGATGGCATGGACGGCGTGTTCATCGAGCGCCAGAAGATCGCAACGTTTGGGGTGTCGGACAAGGAAGTTCAATCGAGCACTCGTTGCGTTATTCCTACCCGAGCTCCATCATGACTGGGCGGAAAAGATCCATCGAGTCCATGTCGCCACATCCGTATCTCGACTTGCCCTGGCCTCGCGCGATGTCTCCCTCATCATCACGACACGGATCGGGTCCACACAGAGTCCCTAGCCCTCCGACACCCCTCCGCAGTCGGTGCGTCATCCTTACCCTCCCTCGCATCCCTCTTTGATCTCATCCACGTCAGATCAAGCAGAGTACGACTGCCAGCTCTTGGCCAACAACAAGGTGACGTGCTTCCACACCGCTGGCGCGCTGGTCTTGCAGCATCAGTGGGCAACCGTCATCACTCCCCCTCCGTCCCATGCCCATCTCCTCCTAGGGAACAGTTGGCGCCCCCAGCCCATCTGGGACAGCCTGGTCGACATTTACCATCTCCATTCACGATACCATATCGGACCCTCGGGGAACAGATCGCTCAGTGACAAGATTAAGCTACCGCCTATCCATCCCCTCGCACCACCGCGACACGTCCGCATTCCGATGGATTACTGCCATTATCCACCCTCGAGGATCTGCGCGGCGCATCGTCGCAAGATTCTGCCGTCGTCTTGGAGCGATTAAAAGTGGACGACGCCAAGGCTGATCCGGACGAAGCACGTTGGGTAAGACACACCATGCCCATGAGGTCCGTCGTTCACTGCACTGTGAAAGCGCTGGCTGACTTAGATGATCCGCAGGCTTCATCACTCCTTTCCGACACCGGCGTCGTGGTGGGCGACTCAGTGCGCACTACGACAGTGTGCCCTCACCCGATCCCACGCAGCGTTCCTCGCCCGAGGGAAGCTCAGCGGGCACGATCTCGCCTATTTCTCCTGCAACCCCACGATCCATCGAGGGACACATCCCGGCCCTCAAAAGCCGCGTAGGATGGACGGACGGCCTGGTCCAACGAGAGCGAAGTCGAGATTCCCGCTCTCAGAGTGCCAACGTGTCTCTTGCCGGAGGACATCACAGACCCAGAGTTGGCCAAATTGTCCGGTGCGGGGGAGGTCCTTGGTCATTCTCTCTGGGTTTGCGATCTAGAGTGGCGACCTCGGACAACTCGGGGATCCAAGTCTGCTTTCCACCGCCGCGCATCGGTCATGGTCGCTTGTTTACCTCCCTCCCCGCATGATGCATATCATCCGACCCGCAGAGGAGCCCGTGCCGGTATCAATTCCGCATCCGCACCAGACAACGGACGTGGAGCTGTTCTACTCGCGAATTGGCTGACACGTGTCTGCCTCGTGTTTCACGGAACCTCCGGATTGATCGATGATCCTGATTCCTGTCGAATTTCTGATGTCGGAGTTGAGCGGCGCACAAGGCTTGCATCTTCCATGGACTGGATAATCGCTCTTCCCTCAGCGCACCTTCTGACGTCCGCTCTCGTCACTTCCTTGTGTGCAACGTTGCGTGACTACGAAAGGGAGTGGGGATAGCGCCTCTCATTACGGCTGCCGTTTGGGCCTCTAATGGCATGGTAAGCTTCTGGTAATATATTTGCACCACGAGCGAAGTTGAATCGAAATCTGTTTCAGGACCGTGTATTGCAAACTTTGCGCTCGACCTATACCCTGTCGGATCATTGGTTTCTTGGTGTCCGCTCCAGGCGACCCAGTGTTGAGGTTCGCTCCGTCTGGCACTTCTAGGCGTTTGGTGTCACTGCTGCGGAAATGGTGGGTTCTGGAACAACTTGCCAGGGACGTCGTGACTCACCGCGCTGCCCAGCAACAAGTTAGGACGATCAAGATGGACGCGTTTCTGACTGCGATGAGCACGATCATCGCGCTAGAATCACTGGCATGCGGGTCGTCGAAGCCCACATTGTGTCCAAAGCATGTGGGTCCCCGTCGATGTCTCGTCGTTGCTCAACTTGAACCCCTGCCAGTCTGGTTTGACCACGAGGTAAACGAGTCCCACACGAATTTTTCGCTGTCACCGATACCCGTCCGCAGGGTCTCTGTTAGATACGCAACTCATCACTCTCTACCCTGGACCGGTGAACCCAGTGCCGAGGCGATCTGCACAAAGTTTGTCGTCAATAAAATCGACCCTTTCCCCAAAGTACGTGCTTCCTGTTGTCTCGGCTGCCTCTGCCGATCTTTTTTTTTTTCAGTCAAAGAGCCTCTCTCGGAAGAGTCGAGACGCCGTTTCCTTCAAGCTCGTGTCTCGACTATATACTCATGGTCAGTTGGATATGGCGGCAGATGTACAAGACAGTGGAGTCGCTGCTGCCTCTTAAAGCCCCATCGCTCGACTATCGCCCCTACTATGCCTCGTCGAGCTCTACGGCTCATTTACCGCAGCCCCCATGTTTTTCGAGTCCGATCTCTTACCGGTGACCCCTGCCGTATTTTGTTGAGCCCCGGAGCTCATTCGAACAATGGCATCTGTTCCAATGACACCTGTAGTAGCTAGCTCTCATATAGTCGAAATTTCCAGTCCGAGCTGACGGTGTCGGAGTCGCAAACGTCACGTCACAGTTAAGTGGCTTCAGCAACAACTTGAACGGCCTAATTGGCAGCCCTACCGATACCACCTCAAATCGTTCAATGAAGCGAGTAATCTGGGGCTCCCTTTTCATTTTCTTCCTGATTTACATGGCTGCTGTACTACTCTCCTGTGGGGGTGAATGCCCCAAAGCATCGTTTGACAGCCAGCGCTCGCTGAGCCGACATCGGGCAACGTGCAGAATTTACCAAGCCTCCCTGCGATCAAGTATGCAGAAACGCAGAGAACGCCTCGACAGGACAAAGGCTCCAGGCTACAAGGAGAGCATGTGTATGAGGCATGCGTCGACTCGAGGCACTGGTATGTCGACACGTTCCACCTCGATGTCTATCGACTCGGAAGTCATGGTGAACCCATTTGCTCACCCCTAATGCTGCGAGACTAGTAACTCATTCTTGCAATTTGCTCCAGCCCGAGGATTTTATTGAGCGCATCGAGCCCACTGGAGCCCCTCCAAGTTCCCCATTGAACAATGGCATTCCCGGGCCATCGGTTCCCCACTCATCTCAGCTTCCGGATCCCCGTCCTTATTCCGACACGTCGCAGTTACCTATGAACGCTCTAACAACTTCTGAACCTGAGGAAGGGTCAGTAGCAACTTCCGACATACCCGCAACGACATCCGCAATAGCATCCCACCGTGATGGACTCGTGTTGACCACGGAATCCCGCAACCATACGGAGGAGCCATCGCATTCCGACTTAGCCCCGGTGTAGAGCTCGGTACCGCTCTAGGGTGATATCCAGGTGATTTGCCACTTTTCAGGCCTACCCCGATGACAGCTAGTCCAACCCCAACCACCTGACGATGTCTCGGGCCAAAAGACCGACGGCCCGGACCGCTTTTAGCCCTATTGCAAGTGGACCGACGTTCTCGGCCCAAAGTCCGCACGACCGATGCTTTTTCCCGCGGTCCGGACCATGCGTCGGCCCATCCTACAGTCCTCGGACCGCATCCTTTCACTTTGGACCACCCTATTTAGGTCTCCCCTATCTCTGACAGCGCGTAGTACCTTAGCTACAAGGCCCGACGACATTTCGGGCCTACTTAAGGACTTCACATGTATTTACACATGTATCTACTCTTACCCACC
>JBBPMC010000989.1:0-14317 GCA_038090115.1 Strobilomyces echinocephalus
TTTCCTCAGGCTTTTGAGCCTTGAGAGGAGTGGTCCAAATGGTCGATGTCGGTGACCAATCTGCGTGTTACACAAGTATCCAGCGAGGTGGATACGTTGCGAAGGACTTGTCGTGATGGCCGGACACAAACTCGGACAACTGTAGCGAGAAAGGCAGAAGCCGTGACCTTGTTACGATTGATTCAAAGTGTGTGCTTGAGTCGATGTGATCAGACTCACCGTAATAGTTCGATGCATCAAGTGCAGACTTGCTCACTTCTAACTTTCTTCATAAGTAATTCACTGGCGAACAACTTATGCGATACCGAAAATGTTGGAGCCCGTAAATATCAGTGATCCGGAGTCGCCCCGGACTGAGGCGAAGCCTCGTTAGTTCAAGTCTATCAGATACTAGGCTGAGTGCACCTACATCGTGACTTTTCATGGGCGAACTTGAAAGCTCGTTGCTGCAAAATATGGGCTATGATTTTTATCAAGCAACGATCAACGACCGAGCTTCGGCAATTCCATTTGCTCGAGTCGTTGCACCGCCTTGATCAATCTCCTCCGTGCACGCAGCTACCCGTGATGCTATGTAATGCTGCGTCCATAGACAGGAGACGACGGATGGAATGATGGATACCATGGCTGTTACAGATCGACCACTCTAGTAGGCCATTGGCCGGAAGACTGCGGGGATGAGTTTAGCAATTTGCTTTCGACGGTGGCCCTCCATTATGCATCAGCCGTGAACCGTTGAGTGCTGTCATTTACGTGAGCCTACGAGTCTCTTTCTGGATCAAGCTGCATCGTCCAGTTCTCCTGCACCTGCCGTAGACCTCTCGCAGATCGTCGTCTGAAGTAGAATACCCTATACTGCCAAAATCGACCTCGGCGAGGTGGTTTGCACAAGTTGCAATCGTGAACTCTTCCGTTTCGTCAGGACTCAGACAGGTGGCACGTAGTAACCTTGGTCGCTCGTACCTTTGAACTGCCACGGGCGCGTTGCGCCGCTCGCACCATCCTCTTTTCCTGATTCTCGAGAGTTGACGTCTTTCATCGTCTCACGCATCGCCCGGCGGCTCCCCTCAGAACTTAGAAGGCTTGATCGCAAGAAAGTGGCGGCATTTCATGATAGCTATCCGTCATGATGGCGCTGAGGGTGATGGGTGTGACTTGAGTCACTTGAGTAACGCGAAAACCCGACCCGAACTCTCACCATGAACACTTCTGGATACGATTCCGAAGACTCGGTGGATGAGCCGGGGACACAATTCTCAGACCCAGAAGTAGTCGCACTGAGGGACGCGCTTGGCGACCGCGATCCATTCTACAGTGGGATCTGTGCCCTCCCCTATCATCAACGTCTTCTGTACTACTTCCACGATGACTTGTCTCGGTGAGCCCCGTTCTACCGAGCTATGTGCCGCTTTGCGTCTCACCGTTCAAGTATAGTCGCATCGACTTGTCCAGGGCTGGAGCGGATGACCTAGATGCATTGTACCGTGCTTGCAAACCAGCCGAATTTGGCCGCAACGGAGAGAATGTTTTCGACGAGTCTTACAGGAAAGCGGGAAAGATGGACCTCGCTTCTTTCGCGACGCTGTTCGATCCACGCAGCCTCAGAATTTCCGAGCAGGTGTCAAGGGCATTGCTCACGCAAAGCTACACAACAGCGATGGACGTGGAGCTGTACAAGTTGAACGTCTATGGTATGTGATCCAGTTATCTACCCGTGTTCACAATGTTTCCGAACTCAAGCGCGCGGTCTTGTAGGCCCTGGTGATTTCTTCAAAGCTCACAAGGATACCCCGCGCGGTCAGGACATGTTTGGATCATTGGTCGTTGTCCTGCCCACCTCGCACGAAGGCGGTCAATTCATACTTCACCAAGGAGAAAAAGAGTGGAGCCTCGACTTCGCCGACAAGTTGAAGACCCTCACAGAACCCTCCGCATGTTTCGTCGCATTCTATGGTGACATCGAACACGAGGTCCTGCCTGTCACGTCGGGCTACCGCATCACCCTCACCTACAATCTGTACCGCAGACCCGTGCATCCCAGCACTTCGCTCATCCCCACTCCGTTCCATGTCACAGTGAAACAGGCCCTCGTCGATCTGGTCAACGACAAGTCCAAACTGCCGAACGGCGGGTATCTTGGATTCGGGCTCGTCCACGAGTACGTCCACACGGGTCGCAATCTGATCGAGCCGCTGTTGGACCAGTTGAAAGGATCCGACCGCGCACTGGCAGACGTGTGTGACGACCTTGGTCTCCGTTATTGTCTTCGACTCTTCTATCGCGGGATCATCCGATTCGACACGCCATTGCACCTCATCACCACCAAGGAACTCGACGTGCCATGCGAGCTGAGGTACGATGAAAGTACCTCATATGAGTACCTTGACCGGGGCCTCAAGGGCCTAACTGTCGAGCAGGCAGAAGGTGTCATCCTCGTTGGAGGAAGGTCCCAGTACAAGTCGGATATCTTGGATCCCAAGTTTTACAGGACACCGGCCACGGAAGTACTGGAGATCACGCTGATGAAGTCGTCGGTGAATGTCAAGAACACGTTCGTAGCGTACGGCAACGAACGTTACCAAGACCACTTTTATGGGACCGCGTGCATGTTGATCGCAGTGGAACCGGCGGAGTCTCGCGACATGGTTGGGTTGTGAGGATGGACTCCTTGATGGGATCAGTTGTGAGCTGGCTACGAGGCCTGTTGTCGTCTCAGTATGTCACTTGAGCCACGTTTTCCTACCCGCTCTAGGTAGCAGTCAAGCCTTTCACTTCGTCGGGACAACCCTAGCTTGAAGTGGCCAGCTCTTAGCAGTAGCAGCAGCACTTGTGTCGTTGAATCTTGGCCCCCTGGCCGGATGGTGACAATGAAGCAGAACTGTCGCCACCTTTAACCTTCAAGTTCGACCCGAAGAGAACCATGATACTCAGACTTCTCAGACTTCCCGTTCGCTGTGTACTGGTCTTGTCGTGTCAAAACAGTGATTGATCCCCTTTTCCTTCAACCAGTCCTCACCGAACGGTCTTGCATCTAAAGTCTCATCGTGTTCGCAGCATGGTGTATGCAGGCTTGCTCCTGGGACGCACGGCTCTACGGGCTGCAGATCGTCCAGCTGACACTAGCTATCCAGATCACCTTCAGGCTCGAGGTTCGAAATAACAGGTTTTTCTGCTTCATTCCCAAGGCAGAGCGCCGCGATTTTAACGTCAGCACGTGCAACTGCTGGCCTTGGGCAAAGTGTGATGGCAATGGTCGCCTCGGGATAGACTCAGGGCACACGGGAGAGAGCCAGGGAACAGACTACAAACTGCGCCAGGACCCTTGACACCGCTCGGAGGGACTCCGCCCAGCCGCCGACGACTAACTACCGCCAGCCACTATATGGGGACAGCTGACACCGCTGCCCCTGTCCCTTGCACGCACCTCCTTCCCTTCGTGATCCCCCTCGTGGTCTCGCTGTAACTGTCTCCCCAGCGCACTCGGGCCACAGTGCTCATATTGGGCGCGACCGCTCCGTGGTTGCCCCCACCTTTTGCGAACCCAGTGTTCGTCTAGCACCGCCCTTGTTTTTCGACCCCCAGCACTCGCTTGACGCCGTCGCCGTCGTTCTTCAGGCCCCAGCGTGTCTCTGCCTCGCAGTTGCCAAAACCGCCATTTTGCGAGCCCCATCGCTCGTCTAGCACCTCCGCCGTTGTTTTTCGACCAGCATTCGCTTTGGATCCCGACCACTTTGTGATCGCCGCCACTTCCCCTTTGCGAGCCCCAGCGTTCGTTTAGCACCGCCGTTGTCGTTTTTCACCCCCACTGCTCATCTGGCGCTGCTGCCGTCTTTCCTGGGGCCCAGTTGCTACCGCTCAGTGGCCACGATCGCCACCCGCCGTCGTTTTCGGGCCCCAGTACTCGCCCGGCATCGCCCCCGTCCCTCCTGGTGCCAGACCGCTCTGTGGTCGCCACCACTACCCTTCTGCGAACCACAGCGCTTGTCTAACGCCACTACCACCGTTTCTCGGGCTCCAGTGCTCGCTTCGCGCAGCTGCCGCGAGCCTGACCACTTCGTGATCACCGCCGCTGTCCTTCTGCGAGCCACAACCTTTCTTGGAGCCCGACCGCTCCGTGGCCGCCCTTTCCCGGGCCCCACTTGGCGCCCTTCTAGCGCCATCACAGTCTTGTCTGGAGCCCGAGTGCTCGCCTGGTGCTTCCGCCATATTTTCTGGAGCCCGATTACTCCATGGTCACTGCTATCGTTTTTCTGGCCCAAGCGCTCGTCTTTGGGCCTCGTGTCGTCTTCGCCGTTTTTTCACGTCAACGCTCACTCTTCGTAGATAGTACTTGATGTACCCTTATAGTAAATATAACGACATGCAGAGTACAAAGGGAGAGCGTGGCGAAGACCGGAGTCAATAACTTGGATGCTACCTGTCCCGGCCCTCGAAATATCCCTTGAGGACTTTCTGGTTTGGCATCGGCCCAAAAATTACGCAGCTCTGATCGTCCACGACCTGCTCCTCAACTTGTCCACATCAACGCCCGTCGCCTCATATGACATGCCTGTCCCCTCCTCAGACCCGTCACCTGCCAAAGAAGTCCCGGATCACGCTCCTGAGGCCTGTGCCGTGAATGCGTACTAACGCTAAGTAGGCTTCGGCCGACAACTCGTTTGTCGTGCGTCGCACGGTTGACCGGACATCCATACTAACTAAGTAAATACCTGGCTTTGAATCAACCCTGCTCCTGGCCTAACCAACGCAGCATTGGATCCGGCGCAACGGGGAACCCGCAAAAGATGGAAACGTCCACCATAAGAGGAGAACATATAGACCCCTGCCTACTTTCTCGGTTCATGTGCCTTGGAAATGTAGTCAGTTGGCCAAAAAGACCCGCACGGAGCGCTGACGTTGGAGGGGGTCAGACCCAGGTAACCAGGGGCCAGACTACATACTACGACTGACGCCAGCCACTGCGCCAGGCTCAGGGGCCCCAGCCGAGGTCCCGACCCTCTTACCCGCACATACACACGCGCTCGACGTGTCCAAGCATCTTCATAACAGTCCTTCTTCAACGAGCGCACGGGCATTGGGCGTGCGCCCATCCTCGCACCTGGGGTGGCTGTGGCGGTGCCGATTTACGCGTTTACGCAGCGCCAAGCCACAAGTAAATCAAGTCTACCTAAAAGGTCTAAAAGGGCCGAGAACTTGCAAGCTATTCAACGACGACGGGGACGACGACAATAAGTGCATATGGACATAGGAGACAGGCCGCCGCCACCATGGCGGAATTTACCGAGTCAAATGCTCAGTGAATAACTTGGGTCCCTGCCGGCGAAGCGCGCGGCGCCATCAAGGGTAGCACCACGCCGAAAAGAACGCATGGACTGTCAAGCATGACTGATCAGAACAACGCCCGTTCGCCGTACTTACGAAACGCAATGTTTTCTCGGAATAGAACTTTGCTGTGCACAGCAGGGTAGAAAAGTCGGGCCAGCACCTCCAGAGGTTACACAACTCCAGACATCCACAGCTCATCCAGAAGACTAGTACTCTTAAATAAATCCTACATCCATCTCGATCGAAATGTACCTCCTGAAGACAGTTGCCGGCTTTGCAACCATTGCCGCCGTGGTGTCCGCCACCCCGACCCCCGACAAGCGTTCTGTACGTCGGCTCGTCGTCCGGAACCGCAGAGTGGTCGCTAACCATCACCAGATCTGCATCTTTGACGGTGACTGCTGGTCCAACGGTGAACCAGTTTCTCTCTCGGCCAACGTTCCGC
Organism: Strobilomyces echinocephalus; assembly: GCA_038090115.1. Classification (NCBI taxonomy): domain Eukaryota; kingdom Fungi; phylum Basidiomycota; class Agaricomycetes; order Boletales; family Boletaceae; genus Strobilomyces; species Strobilomyces echinocephalus. Next base: position 5,771 of record JBBPMC010000989.1, read on the forward strand.
TGAATAGACGTTCAAACCGACAGGCTGTGGTCCTTCGTTCGCCTACCCGAGTGATACACAGGGGATTTGCACCACCGGCTCGTACACCGACTGCCCTTGCAATAAGTGCGGCATTTTCACCGGCAGCTGCGCCGACAATGGTTGTTACGGGATTCAGGGCACGTGCACCGAAGGACAGTACCAGGGCTGCCCATGCAACTGAGGGGATTGATCGCGGTGGACCTGACGGTGATGCGCGACTTGGTTGGGATGTGAAAGTCATCGTGTAAATATTACTCTTTCCAGGGTTCGGTTGTAAGTTAGTTACGAGGCTTGTTTGTCGAGTGTTTCAGCGCGGATGTAAGAAATAGTAGGAACTGCTTTTTGGAAAAATGTAGAAGAGATCTAGAACAAGGAACAGGGATTCGACCTTTGCGTTGCAGCTGCAGGAATCTTGAATCCAGAAACAGACTGTTTGGAGTATCCTGAGGCGGAACTTTTCTTGTTTCATCCCATTTGTGTGTTTCGGACGCCGTTCACTGTGCAAGCAGCTGGACGACAGCGTCACTGTGAGTTGAAATCGTGCCATCTAGGTCGTGAAGCTCTCTCCAAGGCGCTCAAAACGAGTGAAGAGGGAGATGCCAAGGTTGCTGAGACAACGAGGCTTGCCAGGGTGGCCATCGCGGGGAAAGCATTATCATTATTCGATCACGTCACGAACAGAGCGAGCACAGGCAGGGACTTTCACTGGCGGCTCCGGGACTTACACGGGTGGAATGGTGGACGTCCAGGTCCGCGGTGCTGCAGATGACGCGTAGCATGGCATGCGAGCTGGGTCCGCAACGCGTCCGATTGAACACGCAGTGGGTGCTCATGGTGAGGCTATGGTGCATCGACGCTGGTGGCGGCATACCTGGACAACTTGAAACAAGCCTCGTCCGCTCGTCGAACAAGGACTCGGACCCAATGGTCGGACATCTCGGGAGTCGACTCGACTCGATGCGGGATGTCGCGACGTGGTTCGCATCGGACGCCGCGTCCAGTCTCTGCACCGGCAGCTAGTGATGAAGATCGACGTTAATCGGCGAGCTTGAGGCGTGCCAAGAGCGTACCAATGCGCTCGCCCAGACACTTGGCGTGCAAAGTCGCGGTGATTGAAGCTGAAGATCGAGGCCTGCATCCTCGGTCCTCGGATGACGTTGTTGCCATTTCTCGACACGGATCGTCGCGGTGGTGCTCCGATGGAAGCACAGCCTGGCCCGCCCTGAAAAAAGGCACATAGATCCCGAAGAAAACCGACGCGTCTAGTACCGCCGTAGCCTACGCCTATCCCTGCTCCTGCTCTTCACCCCGCTGGCCGACGGCCGCCCAACACATGTGCCCACACCCAGCCGCACACGGATGCCCCGCCATCTGCCTCTCTCTCGCCTTGTCCCTCGCACGCACCTCCTCCCCCTCGTGCTCCCCCTCGTGCTCCCGCTGCATCTGTCTCCCCCGCGCGCTTGACGGCATCGCCAGCTCCACCATCGGTCGTTCCATGTAATACCGCCGATAACAGTCCTGATGTCCCCCGTGTGAACACACCGAACACCGAAACAACAAGGTCCACACGGGAAGATGACTGCACGCTAGGTCAACGGCGATCGCGGTCTTTCTTCCGACGAAACCACGCACCATATCGCACATCGGGCCACCGCTTCTCTGCACGTCGCACACACCGCGTGCGTCACCTTCACGTGGGGATTCCTCGAACGCATCGCGACGACGGGTTTGCGGCACCTTCGACACGCGGTGTAGATCACGGTCTCGAGCTGTTTTCATGTCAGGGTGCAAGGACGAGTTACCACGACGAGGGACGTACTCGGGTCGGCTTTCGCACTTCCTCCACGCGAGAGTACTTGCGTATGTAGGCCGCGCACGCGTGAAGCCGATATCGCGCCAACATCTCTACCGCACGACGCGTGAGTCGCCCTGGCGAAAAAAACGATCGAGCACACTCACCGACATACACCTCGACGAACTGGATCGTTCGACCGAGGTTCAGACAGAGCTCCTCGGGCGCGACCAGCGCGAGCATCGCGCACATCTGGACGTCGCCCTGCGAGTCTATTTCAGCACCCAACCGCCTTCAAGAAGAAAAAAAGGTCGTCGACTCACCTCGTCCGCATACTCCTCCAACGCCTCCCGCATCGCGTGCCACCCCGCCTCCCTAACCGCCCGTTCCTCTTCCACGACAGCCGTCCTCCTCTGCACCCCCATCTCACCCCAACTCGCAGGCTCCCCCTCCCCCTCCTCCTCTTCCTCCCCATCCATCATCTCCTTGCCCAAATTCCCCCCACCTTCGCCGTCCACGTCTCGCACCGACGCCGCGATCACCGTCTCGACGCTACTCTGACTCCCCGTCCGTTCGATCCCATGCACAGGCGCCGGCGATCCCGACCCAGCCCTCGCCCGACTCGACGCAGACCGCGCGCCAGGCGACGCCATCCGAGTCGGCCCAGGCCCAGCAAGCGACGCCACCGTCGAACCCCGACTCCGGCTCTTGAACCGCCGCGCAGCAGCGGCGCGCGATCGCGAGCGCGACGACGACGCACCCCGGTGAAACCTCGCCGGCATATGCGCCGCGACCATCGCCTCTTCATCCGACTCGCTCCGCTCGTCGTCCGAGTCCGACGACCCAGGCGAGAAACTCGCCTCCGCGTCGACGCTCGTCGCGCCCAGGGAGCCGGGTTCGACCTCCGCCCCGACTGACTCCTCGTCCCACCGCTGTTGCCCCGCAAGCCTCGACAACGGACTCGGATGCGCAAGACCCGCACCCGTCCGTCCCCCGCTCAAACTCCTCGATTTACCCCCCTTGGTCGGCAGTGGCAGCGGCGGGAGCGGCGGCAGCGCCACGGAAGAAGGGGAGGGCTCCCCCTCGCTCGCATGCACGCTCACGCCCAGACTCTCCGCACCGCTCTCTTCTTCTTCCTCCTCCCCCGACGAATCCGAGTCGTCCAACGCCCCTTCCCCGACGTGCCTCAAACTCCGATCGCTCGCGCTCGCCTCGCTCGGCGTGCTCGTCACCCCGCGCGCAAACACAGACGGTCGGCGCCCGTACGCGGTCGAGACGAGGATCGAGGGGCGGCGTTGCGCTGGGCCTGTCGGCGTCATCGTCGTCGTCGGTGGGAGCGGGTGCGTCGACGACAAGGGTAAGGGGAGAGCGATGGGGACGTGGCGCGGCGAGGACGACGCCGACGACGCCGGCGTCCGATTGCGCGAATTGGGCGGTGGCTTGGTGGGCAGAGGCGGTTGTGCCTCGTGACGACGCCGTACATGCTTGCGATCCTCGTTCGAGGCCGCGCCGCTGACGGACGCGGGTCGGGGCGTCGACGCGTGAGGATGGTGGTGACTGACGCGCGATTGAGTCGGTGAATGTGGCGTTCCGGCTAGCTGAGTGGTGGAGTCGGCGGACAGGGCACGATAGGAGGGTGGCTTGGAGGGTGGTCCCGTGTTATGCACGTTGACGCTGTCCGTAGAAGGCAGAGCACCGGGCGCCGAAGCCGAGTGAGCGAGTGGATGCGGTGGCTCCGCTCTACCGGGTGCCAGTAACGAGGCGACGACCGACTCTGGGACGAGGTGCGTCAAAAGCGATCCCAACAAGATCCACGCCTGAGCAGCGTGTAGGTTCCCAGCCTGTATAGCGACCTGGTAGACGAAATGCGTAAAGTCCTGGGAGAATATATCTAGTCGCTCACCTCTGCATTCAGCGCGCAGACCTCTTCCTTGGTCGACTTTCCTGGCACGACATAGCCCTTGGCGAGTCTCGCAAACACGTCCGGTCCCGTACTTTCGGACAGCGGGGCGTGAACGTACATACCCATGTTTTGTAGACCAGGCACGCGGCTCTTGTCGCCCAACCCCTTGAGCCTCGACCTCCGATCAAGTACCAACGAGCGCCGATCGGGGTGACTACCGACGGAAAACCATGAGCAGCGCACCGAGAGAGAGAACGAAGCCGACTCAACACGTCATCATAAGGCACCTCCCACCTCCCCCGCTTGTCAGCCACGAACGCGAGCGCCCCGTCCGACCCGTCCACGGCGTTCCAAGCCAACGCAACCCTCGGCACCGCGTCGATGGGCCGATGCGCAAGCCTCAGATCGACCTGCGAAAACGTCCCCGAGGCGTGCTGGACCAACAGCGCGTGCGAGTCGCGGAACGTCGCGTCTTAGAAGACCCACGTGTGAGCGCGCTCTCTCCCGAGACCAAGGACACGTACCGGTCGCCCCACCGTCGCACGCCCCCGCGTCGACGGTCCACTTGGCGATCCACCCTCGCCTTACGTCCCAAATCTCGACCGTCTCGCCCGCCAAGCCCGGTTTTCCATCGACGTCCCCGAGTTCTGGCGCGGGCAACACGGGCGTGAGGAAGTTCGGTGTGGCGCTCTGCAGTCGAGGACTCGTCATGAGCTCCGTCCCGCCCGCGCCGGCGACCTCGGCGTTGGACACGAGCGCGAGCTCGCAGGGGTAGGTGGGCCGCCAGAGGACGCGTCGAACGGCAAAGGACGGGTGGAGGACGTACGTCGGCTTGTTGGCGATGTGCGCGGCAGTGGTGGACCCTGGGAGATCCCAGACCTGGCCGCGGGGGGAGGGGGGGCGTTTCAGCGCGAGGGGGGGACGGACGCGGTAGACGACGGTACCTTGACGGTGTGATCGAGCCCGCCGCTAACGATCCAACTCCGTTCCGTCTGCGTGGGGTTGTCGGCGCCGTTGTTGGCGACCGAGGTGGCGCGCCAGTCCAGTGCCAAGATGGGACCTGTATGCGCGACGGGGAGGCGGTCGAGCTGGCCGCGTTGGCCCATGTACAGGTCCCAGCGGTATATCGAACCGTTGTCGAGCCCGACGACGGCCTGCGAGTGGCTGGACGGGGAGAAGACGAGCGAGCGGACGGACGTTGGATGGTGGATCTTCATCACGGAGCGGGACATGTCCCGGAGGTCCTACGTGCCGAGTCGGCGGCGGTGGCGAGACAGGGAGACGAGGAGACGTACCCATATGCGCATGTCGCCGTCCGCAGAACCGGTGATGCAATAGTAGGGAACAACGACCGAGCAGGAGAGCTTGTGAATCGAGCGAAGGTGGTTCCTGGTCTTGCGTTCTGCGGCAGGGTGAGTCAGTGACGCGCCGGACGGGTCGACGAGGCGAGGCGTACCGTACTTGGTGCTGCCGGGTTTCTCGAGGTCCCACATGATGAGATCGCCGTTGCGCGCGCTGGTCAGGATCTTGTTGTTGTAATCTGAGGGGGACATCTCAGTCGTACGAGCGGGTCGCGTGGAACGGGGACCCACTGCCACTACACCAGGCCACGTCTGTGCTCGCGCTCTCGATCTTGAGACCGCTGCCGTCCCAGAGGTTCTTGGAGAGCTCGACGCGGTGTCCGCCGGGCCCGACGACGGACTTTGCATCGGGGCTGGCGGGGTCGTCTGGAGCCAGCAAACGGAGGACGCGCAGGGCTGTTGGACGCGGTCGTGAGGAGGGGACGAAAAGAAAAACCGAGTGGTCGGACGAACATTCCTTGCCTGCGACCACACACCTCGCGCCGTCTTCGCTTTTCGCCATCGTCCCGCCGCCGGTAGCGGCTGCACGAGGAAAGCGGACGTTCCGAGTCGGTCCTTGGTAGCCATGAAAACGGGAATCCGAGTAGACCTCGCCGGGCAACGACGGCAGCGGTGCAATTGGGGCCGACACGGTGAACGACGACGAGCGTCTCTGCATGCGTCCGGGTCCAAGCAGTGTTTACTCCTTTTGGAACACACCCTCTAATACTACATACATAGTCAAGTACAGATCCAACCGAGCAAGAACGTAGATCAAAAGTCAGGCTCGCGCCGGTCGCCGCACCGCTCGTTCCCAGAGCTCAAGTCGGGCGACGAGGGCGACGACGTTCTCCTCCGAAAACGCGGGCAGCAGCGTACGGGGTCCGGAAGAGGAAGAGGTGCGCCGCCACACCAGCTCGTCCACCGTGCCAAGGAACTTGAGCGCGCGTACGATGGACGAAACGTCGTGCTCTCGACCCGGCATCGGAGGTAGTGCCCTCTGCGAAGGCGGCGACGTCGACAGGCGAGCCAGCGCGCCTGGTGAGACGCAGAGTGAACGCACGAGAGCCTGGTCAAAAGACGTCAACTCCCGGTCGCACGATCCAGACGACCGAGGGCACTCACGCTCAGCACTCCTTTTGCCTCGCTCTCGGAGAGACCAGCAATCTCGGGGGGTACGTCCGACGGTGGTCCGTATGGTACAGGCAGGATGCTGGCACCTGGTTCCGGTCGAAGACCCGGGCCCTGCGCGACGTCGCGTCCTTTACCAGGTGCAGCGTTCGAGTCGCCGGGGCCCGGGCAAGACTTGGCTCGGTCCCGTGCTACTTCGGTTCCCAACCGCCCCGCGACCAACGCGCGCAGTTGGTCATACTGCCGCCGCAGAGACCTCACCTCCTCGTGTGCGCTCGCGAGCGCCGCGTCCAGTTCGTCCAAGGACAGGGGCTGGCGCGACAGCGTGAGCGTGGGTGTCGCCAAGTCCTCCTGCCAGTGTGCGCCGTCGTCAGGGTCTGATCATTCCAAAAACGACAAACTCGACGCACCACGTTGACCGCGGTCTCGTGGATCGCCGAACCGGGCTGGTTTCCAAACGTCGAGCTCCGTCTGTGACCAGCGGGCGGTCGGTCGACGGGCTTGGGGGAGTGCGTGCGGGAGGGCACCGCCGAGGACGACGCGCTCGGGTCATCGTCGCTGTCCTCGTCGACGTGCAGTGGCATCACCGCGACCGACGCGCGAGGTTTTTCGCGTCCATTGCGACTCTCGTGCTGGGTCTGGTACATGATCCGAATCCTGTCGAAGTCGAGTCTTCCCGACGTATCTCTGAGCGTGACGTTGGCGGGCGCGCGTTCGGACGGGACGTCGTCGGACGCGAGGAGGTCGATGAGGGCTTCAAAGGCCTCGTTGGAGACCTCTCGGGACGGGGTGGACATGGCGGCGGTGTTCGAACCTGTGTAGGTCCAACCGCTGGTCTTTTTACACGGCGACCAAACGTCGCTCCCCGTACTTACCCTCTTTTTCGCCACGAGGCCGCGTACGAGGTCGTTCCAGACCCCGCGACCTCGGGCGGGCACGTCGACAAGCGGCGCGCGTCTGCCACATGTTGCTTGGTCAAGTTTTCTGCTTTCCGTGCTCTGCGACTCTGACGCAGCGATGACATGTTCTGTCCTTGTAGATCTTAGATATACAGCTAGTCCCAAAGTGCTACCCCTCCATCATACTATTCCTCGCAACAAAGACGGTGGACCACACGTCGGGGGTACGCGTACGTGGCAGCACGCGTAAAAGGCGAGATGAGCGTTTTGGTCAGATCGGCTGGGCACTCCAGCAAACTTCGGACCTGATCAGTCGGCAAGTCGCGCAGGGCCGTCCTCGGTGGAACGGTTCGCGGGCGGGAGCAGCTCATGGACGAACAAGGAGCGATGTTCGTTCCCAAGCCTCAAGAGCCCGAGATCGACTGAGATCAAGCGGTCCTACCAAACCATATTTCCACGCGTGACTGTCGGTGGTAGCGTCGATGACATATGACATACGAGAGTCGTTTCGGCGATACGGGTGCTCCGTTTCCACTCACTGCCCGGGAATCTGCTGGGCACGTCCGGTGTCGCTGCCATTTACGCGGAAATCTGAGACCTTTTCGGCAGGCTCAGTTTATGAAAAGAGTAATGATAGTAATCCTGGATATAGGGGCATGATGCAAGGTCACGTGCAAGGGTCTCAGGAGTGATATCGTTCAACACTCGTACTCCCGACGACGACAGTCATGGCGATCCACTCAGACTACGAGCCCGTCCCAACCGTCGATAAAGACGAGGAAGCACAGCAGCCAAAACCCGCCAAGGAACCCATTTCAACCAAAAGACTCTTTCTCTACGTGATCTGTCTCGTCGCCTTCGTGTATGCGGCGTTCTGTGCGGCGCGCTTCGAGCGATGCAGGGGTTTCTGTACGACGTGCTATGGCCATCAAAGGAACAAGAGCGAGTTGGGGAGCCTCCCATCGTACTACGTGCTGCCGTCCGGGGACAAAATCCCGTCCGTCGCCCTCGGTAAGTAGGAGTCAGAGTCACGTGCTCGCGCGAGGGGCTGATCATCGCGGCGCAGGCGTTTGGCAGGCAGGGCCCGGCGAGGTCGGCGATGCCGTCAAGGTACGTTCATCAGCGCAGCTCTCCCGTGCGAGGCTGAGAGCGCCCAGACCGCGCTGAATGCGGGTTACCGACACATCGACGAGGCGTGGATTTACGGGGTACATACGCTTCTTCCACGTGCGACGCGTCGCTGAGAGTCGCACAGAACGAAGCTCAAGTCGGGAAAGCGCTCGACGAGAGCGGCGTGCCGCGCGAAAAGCTCTGGTTGACCTCTAAGGCGAGTCCGCATGTCCTCCGCGCGCGGGTGTGTTGAGCATCGCGTGCCAATAGCTCTGGAACGAATTCCATGCGCCCGAGGACGTCGAACCGGCTCTCGACGATTCGCTCTCCAAGCTTGGCACGGATTATCTC
>JBBPMC010000990.1:0-14309 GCA_038090115.1 Strobilomyces echinocephalus
ACCTACCTCGCTACATAGCCCAGCATAACGACCTTCTAGCTCATCTCTTCCAAAAGGTGGTGCATACACTTTGGCCAAATCTTGGCCATCGACTTTTCCTTCCAAGTGATTCAATAACACGCGCCAACGAGAGGCATCGATCGCAGAGTCCTCGAAGAAGTTGTACAGGAGAACCTGCATCCGACGATTAGCTCCGAAGGTCATCTGGATATACTCTGAGACCCACATCGTCAAATTCAAGACCCTTACTGTCGTAAATTGTCCTAGAAATAAGGTACGGTGAACATGACACAAGGATACTGTCCTCGTTGTCTCACATGATCAAATCGATCTCCTCAACCTCAAGTTCTTTGCACAGTATCTTGACCGCCGCGTCATTCCGTACGAGAATACCTTTTGGAAACAAAACATGTCAGCACGGTAACCAACAGTCAATACATCAGAGTCACATTGACGTGCTCCAAGTTCAACGCGACTCCCGCTGGTGGAATAAACATCAGAAAGAGAGGGACGAAAGGGGCGATATACAGACGATTTATCACATAGAAACTGCTTCAAGGTATCGCGATCCCAGTCACGGAAAAACCACGGCTTTGGCCCTTCCACAATCCCAAGTTCTGGCAGGAGAACATCAATTGAATCGGGCCAAAAATGTGTGATGCGCTCAATAACACTGCGTGCACACTTGACGATACCACCATGTGAACGGTAGTTGGTGGCAAGCTGGAACATCGTGGGGTCTGTGAGTGGCCGACCCTGTATCAAATGCATGCTTTGAGCTCGCTATCAGTCAAATAATTGGCATTCAATGAATTGCGCTAGCTGACAAAAGGGCCTTACTTCAATACGATACACGAAGGCCTTCAAATCGTTGAATCTGAAGGAGCTTCCTGCCGAAATGGTCTGAGCGGTGTCGCCCGCCCAGAAAAGACCTTCTGGATTCCGACAAATGAGCCTCAATACTAGAAAATATCAGGTCCCAAAAGCATTGGATATTAGGACGCGGTACATACAGAGCGCATCAATGAGAAGATTATCCTGTGCTTCGTCGATGTACCTGGGCCATATGCTATTCAGCGAAGATAATGGAATCGTGCGAGCACGTAGACATACAGGTAATCAACTTTTTGGCCCTTCAACGAAGTGCCTCCCAGGATCGTTTTCAGTATCGCGTGTGTGCGATCGGCAACATCGTGATGACGACGCTGCTTTTTAATCTTGCAGTATGCCTTGAAGATCGCATGTAACGTTTGCCTCTGGTTCGCAAACGTGGGGCTGGAACGGGCTGAAAGGCTACAGTATGCATCTTCGTCAAGGAATCCATCTGGGCATGATAGCGATTTCTCGGATCCCTTGATGATACCTACAGGAGATTGAGTGATTCCATAGCAACTGTAGAGCGAGACTACGCACCCATAAACTCGGAGAAAACAAGCCAGGGATCTGTTGTACAACAAGGTGATCAAGCCAGACGGGGGAAACTGAATACCTGAATACATACCCAGGCCTTTAGTCAATGTTTGAGGGAAGTGTGGCCAATAGGCTCGTGCGAAGACATCATACGTGACGAATGAGTCTTGAACCCGAACTTCATCAGTGTTGATGAAAAGTCTTGCAAAATATCGTGCCTCTGGGTCACCTGATTTGTCGCTGAACATATCCGCTGCAACCATCTTCGCGAGCTACAACCATTAGAGTGAGTGATTAGAATCCCCGACCAATACAGAACATTACAGTGTCAAAGGTCACGAACAAAGGGAAGTCGTCATCTCCTAGTGTGCTGTACGGCTGAGGGTTACCAGAGTCGTCGTCATCGTCCCCGAGAAGAGTCCGGCCTGATTTAGTACCCTGACGAGTCTGTACCTTCTTCAGATCTTCGAGAGAGTATCCGGCCAGCACTAAGGAGTCGAGCAGCCCCATGAAGTACTCTCGTACTTTTCTTGCCAGGCGACGAGACTTCGTCACGAAAATCTGACGAGGCTTGGGAATATCAGTCGTCCGCTCTTCCCATGCGTGTTGAACCCCAAGCATCTTGACAATCATCGTCGTCGTTTTCCTGAGCGAAGAGTGAGTCGAAGCCTTGCCCTCTCAGTGTCCAACTTATCATACCCGGTACCGCTCCTCCCGAGTACATAGCACGAAGTTGCGCACTCCACGATCCTACGTTCCTCGGGACTACAAGTGGATGGTCAATGCAGACCACTTGACAATAAACGGTGCCCACGTCAATTCGAAAAGATGTTCAACATCTCTGTTTGCAATCAAACCTGATGGGGGAAATCAAACATGCGAAGGTTGGCATGAATGAACGCCCGTACTGTTTAAGAATGCCTGAGAGAATGTAGCGTACTTCTCGAGGCTACATAAAGTCTCAAATTCTGTTGGCAAATAATTGGCAAGAAATTTGCGTACACAAGGTGAGCGTGTAACTGGTGGAAAGTGTCAAGGATGATTCGAATGTGAAAGTTAATAACGTACCTCTTCCATGTCTTCATCAGAAAGAACGGGCGAGTCCTGTTCGATGTTATGGAGGCTTCCAGGCGGGAAGCATGCTGGAAGATAAACATTGCGACCACAATGTACCACGGGTGTTTGAAGAGCGCAACTGTTACCAGCAAGGATGTGAGTTACGTGGTCGTCGCGATGCCGTAATAAAGAGATTGACCGCTCGCGGTACTCTTCACCCTTTGTAGCAAGGTGCCGTCCGATGACGTCCCAGATTCCATGTGGAGTGTGGGTATAGATACCGTATACTTTGACGACTGAAAGGAAGATCTATATTCGAAGGCGGTCCAAAAAAAAACTCGAAACCTGGTACCTTGCCGCTCCACCTGCGAAGGTGCCCATTAGACCCTCATCGCTAGATATGAGCACGTTAAACTCACGTGCTCCTCGTGGTCAGGGACAACATCAATTTGATACTATTTGGGAATGAACAATCGTTCGCTGACATTTGACATTGCAAAAGAAACCTAAACCTACAACGAGGTGAATGTCGCGCTGCACCTTGGCCTCGAATATTGGAATCCCGGAGAGTCCGTTGAGCCTTTCATGATTTCCGCCAGAGAAACGCCCTTTCGAGAGGTGCCTGCCGCCACGATTAATTCGTCCGATGGCGGCAAGCAGGTGACGTACCTCATCTTGTTCACGACTTCGTGGCACTTCTTTCTGTCGCTGTTCGCGAGCTCGCATAGCCTCCTTGTCGCATTGGTGCTGACGATGATTCGCCAGTCTCCGAATTTGTTGGCGTTGTTGAAGCTGAGGACAGCATTCAAGGGCTGGCCGTTGGGACACGTAGAGGGGTCCGACTCGGGGTTTTCGGTGGCTCTGGTTCCCTGCGGTGCGGAAGAATACGAGGCGACTTCAGCGTCCGTCGAGATAAATGCGCGCCTCAATTGCTGCGCAAAAGATGGTTCGAGGATGAGATTGAGATAAAACTACAAATGGTGGTCATTAAACCGCACGCCGAAATGCAAATAGTTTTGGGACGCACTCTCAGTATCGTGTTGAGCTTGTTGCTGACCTCGCGGGCTATGCGCGAAGCATCCGCATTGTCCGACGGCACCTCGACTCCTAGCTCACGAAAGGCGTTCCAATTTTCGTGCTTCAAATGGTCATGCTCCCTGTCATGCACAAAGGATGCACGAGCCAGGTTGAAGTATGAAAACTCCGTCGAGTATAACAAGACAAGGGCCGCCAATGCATTCTCTACATAGACCATGTTCCGCACGGCTTCGTCGCGGACGTTGTCAGAAGGGAAAAGACAAGCAGGCAAGGCAGATAAAACGGATGAAAGCCTCCGAAGGAGAACACCCGCACACGACGTCTCGACGAGCGCAGGATGGGCCGGGTAAGCGTCCAAAATCCTGCGCACCAGCACTAGCCCTTGAGCGTTCGCTGAGGCTAGATCCATCGTCGTCAGTCGCGCGACAAACCGACACCGCGAGGGCCAAGCACGACCAAGGACTCACCGGACACGATGAATTCAAAGAGATTCGGAACGGAGCACAAGTCCTGCACTATCAGGACCAGAGGGACGTCTGGACCTGCTAAACAGGACTCGAGGACCTTCAGAGCCGCAGCGAGACCCTCACTGTTGGCGAGAGTGCTCGCGGCGAAGCGCTGTAGATCGAGGATGGATGTCGTAGGCTGACCGGGCATCGTTCCGGGAGATGGGTACGAAGTGGTCACTAGGGGGCATTGGGCGCGACACTCTCCCTTTTATGAGGGACCCGAGCATCAGGTGGCACAAAGCGATGCATAATGGAAGCTTCTGGTGAGAAGGGGGACCCACCAACGATTGAACACGTCTCGTACATTCAGAGGGCGCAAACTCTTCGCCACAAGAGATAAACATCGAAAGGCGACGGGCAGTGCACCGGAGGAATCCGTGGTGTATATTCAGAGGTGACAAGGCTTGCTATGGAGAATCGCGTCCATCTTGCTCCGTGTTTGAATGTTTCCATGCCAAGCGTTGCGGGGACCGTAATATAAAGGAAGCTTCTTGCGGAGCACGACGAGTAAGTATGTCCAAGCCTATTCGCTCGATAAGCACAGGCACCCCTCATCTGATATTTCAGTTTGAAGCCTAGTACATGCGGTCAAGTCACGAGGAGGCGCAAAGCATCGTCCCAGAAGGCAAACCAGTATGTAGTAACTGCTGACGAGGCTCATGATCACTGACATACTGACATTGAGAGTTACCATCAGCCTCGTTGCGGGAACAATGTATCGCCACTCACCTTATTCTTTTCTTGAAAAGCTCTTCCGCTGTGCCCTTCCGAACGCTCAGATTCAAACTCCCCAACGGTTCACGCTGCGTGTGTTGCGTGGCGTATGATCGGGATCCGGCGAGAGGAGACCCGAAGCTTGGACTCGTTCCGTGTTCCTTGGACTTGTGCAGAGCCAAGAGGTTCAACCCGCGGCGCGTGTCACTCGAGACGAAAAAACGTACACCTGGACGAACCGGACCGAGGAACATAGTTAGCAAGTTCGGAAGTAACGAGAGCTCAAGAGCTCCGACATCACGTCAGACACTGGCCGGCGGCCGCGGCAGGAAGCTTCCTCAGACCAACCCAACTCATTTCGTTTAAATTTTGATTCATCTCATACATGTAAACCGTTGCCGTCGTTCGTCTATAAACTTCAAAAAAGTCCACCGCCCCTTCGCGAACCCAAAGCAACCAACGCATGAAGTGAAAAGGGAAAGAAAAAAGGAGAAAAACTTACCGCGTCACAGCTCGTACTACACACACAACCGGGTAAACAGAAATGGAGAGAAAAACCGAAGCATTGTTCAAAACGTGTCGTGTATGTTGGCACTTGCGTGCGTGGCGTCGTAACTCGTGTCCCGCCAACGAAGGCGTCGACCCCTCAGCAACTCCTCAGCACCTATAGCAAAGTGACCAAAGTGCCAATGTGTAACTGCCGGAATGGTTGGCCATACCGAAGTTGTTGTACCGGATAGTATCATACTTATTGAACCTTCAATGACAATCTCACCATGACTCCTTGTCCCCTTCCACACACGCCATACGAGGTCCAGTGCTTCAGTAGTGAGCGCCCACGTTCCACACCAAATTCAGGCAAGGACATTTTCTAAATACCGCCCGTACTATATGTACATCGTTGAGATTCTCTAGTTTGGAATCCGCTGCCTGTTGACCATGGCAATGAGTCTATATGCAACACGAAGGCCTTCCTGAATTTCGGAGTCCGGCGTGGAAGTTGGAAGCCGATGAATGTAGTCCTTAACGTCCACAACGGCCTGCTTCATCATAGCTTTGTCTTTGGCCTGATGCATGGTTGCGTTTGGCTCAATCTTCTTGCGTAGATTATGACCGTCCTTCAGCAAAGCACTGAAATCAACCGTGATCAATGGGGAAAAAGTTCTCGATAGTTGGACCCACTGTATCATGCTCATCTTCGCTCCCAGTTCTTCAAGACGTTCGTGATCGCCATTCAAAAGCAGATCCTTCGTCTCGTTCTTCACCTTCTGTGCAATGGAGATAGCTTTATCAAGAGACACCACGAGGTGCGGTAATGCCCAGAGATAGAGCGTGCGATATGGGGTCCTTCCCCAGCGAGACGCGTATACATTTCGCAAGCATTCGATAAAGACTGCATTTCTTCGAGCCTTCAGTCCCTTTCCGATGGCACGTGCCTGAGCTTCGCGATGCTTGCGATACGTCCGATACGTAACTTTGATCTTCCTTGCCGCGGAGATTTCTTCGCTCGTAGGCATGTGCTTGCCTAACAAAGGTTCGTATTCTCTAGAGCCTCTGTGGTCATTGTCTCCTGCCTTGGCTCTGCACTCTTTGTCGTCTTCGTTGACTATTTCAACCCGGGAGACATGGCCAGCTCGGAAAACAATGGCCGTGGGACCTGCAGGCACATCCGAATGAGTCCCCTCCAACCGAGAGGCCAATAGAGACGGGATTTCGGCACGATCTGCGAACTCGATATGCTGGATCTGATAGAACATTGGGGGCGGAAATCGTTGCAGGCCCCTTTCCTTGTGGAGCAGCTGCACTAAATCCACGGCGCGCACTTCCATATCAGCATCATGTTGTGCCATCACCTCCGAAGACTGGTTGGCCTGAGCTTGGACATATCTAAGGGAAGTGTAAGGTTGGGAATTTTTGGAAATTGTGGACACTCACTTTTGATACAGTCGGTGCATTACTCCGGTTGTCCCCAGAGCGTCGAAAATGCTCTCGATTTTATTCCTGATCTCGACGTTTGATAAGTTATATTGCACTGGCGTCCGCTGTTGGCATCAAGTCCACCTCTATCATACAAGTTAATGGACGTACACAGGCTGAGCGCCCTGGATCTATCGAAAGTTCGTCAGTGGTTGTCCGTAAATCGAGAGGAAAGCCAACATTCTAGCAATGAACACTTCGCAAAGCACTGGCGTCAATTTCGTGCCTGAGAGCGAATATGTCCCTTAAAATTTGGAGTCGACATGGGGATGCGAACCACATTCTTTGGGGCTGCTTACTGCTGGCACCGACGCTATCTGATTGCAGGAACATCAAGAGATGTCGCAAATGACCCAGTAGATCTACAATTAGGTCAATCCTGATTTCCTTCCCGCTAGAAAAATCCTTGTTTGACTGCAGCCAGCTTCGTGGAAGCACGAGTCCGTCAAGCGGTAGGGAGGAGGAAAGACCCCATGAGACGGTAATCTTGCTGATGACTCCTTCCAGACAATTGCAGAAAACTGACAGGTCGATGGATAGTGCAGAGTCGAGGATGTGGCTGCAAGTTCAATGTAGCAAATGATCATGCATCTTAGTAGCACGCGCACCTTAGCAACGATAAGCCTGCAGAAATGCAGGTCTGCTGGGTCCCATCGAAATGATGGACAATGTCAAAGAGTACATAGCGACCATCTGCATACACAAACTCTTTCATCCTAGCGTAGGGTGCATTGAAAGGTGCTCGCGTGATGCATCTGAGAGCATTAGACCCGTCGAAGGCAAAAGCAAGGCTGGTTAACTTTAGCACGTTCGTCAAAAACCGCTGGCGGTCGTGATACGCTTGCAGGGTATAAAGCGCATCCCGCACCCACTCCTTCATGACAGCCAAGGTTTCGTGAGAACCAGATATCATCGATGGGTCGAAGTTAGCGAAAGATCCCTGAACATGAGCCTGGGGGATAAATGCGTCGTAGAGGCGAGCAAGCCATGCTAGGACGCTAGATAACGATAGCCCCTAAGTACATGGTCTACGAAACGGGAATAGTGCACACATACCAATCCCGCCTGTCTCGGTGTTGATTGACGGAGTACATTAGTTGAAGGATTTGGATTTGTTGCAGATAAATTCCAACTCGCATGTTGTACCGTCGAACGTCCAAATCCACAGATCTGACATGTTCCTGATGGCAGTTAACACGAGTGCACTGACCACTGACGACGAACGTCAAGCACTGCGACAAAACAATGACGCTAGAGCACAACTCGTTCTCCTCGATGACCCGTTCGTATAAGTGGGCCGCCAAGGACTTCCGGAGCTTTGCAACCATCTGTTTCTTCGACAGGACGATGACAGAAACCCGAGAGGACGACTGCTCGTAACGACGTGCAGGAGCAGGACTATGAAGGAAAGAGTCAGACTCTATCACATACTCCGTGTTGGAGACCTCTGTAATCCCGAATAATTGTTTGATAGGACCATCGCTAAGTGGATCTTGATGAGCGACAATGCAGCGGAGAAGGCGGACGTATTCCCGGAATTCGTCCAGAAACATTGACATCTCCAAAATAGAGTACGACCTGAGTACCGGGAGACAGCCAAAGACGTGATCTAGAACGAGCAGTGCGGCCGCGTTCCTCTCTTTCCGAAGAAACATACGAGACAACTCCTTGAGGGATTGAAGGTCAGCCTGTGAAATGGCGCGAAACATGGATATCTATGAATAACACAAGTAAGAAGCCCGATCGGAACGCTTAGTGTATGAGCCATACTTCATCACGATCCAGTGGATCCAAGAAATCAGTAGGCAGTTCACCGGCCAACTTCAAAAGTTTGTTGACGTCACCATTGGCAGCTACATTCTGCGGCATGATACCGAATGAACACCTACGCCACAAGCCTTCTAATATGATCTTGGTGGCCTTCTTGACTGCGTCCACTGAGTCTTTCTTCACCAAAAAGTCCTCAATCGCATTGAGTGGGCGGTTTCCCGACAAATGAAGTTCAGCCGCCTCCAGATATCTTCCTTGATTTTCCAGCAACAAGGCCCAAGTAAAGTCGAGGCCGTGGGTCTCCAAAAACTCACTCTCTTCTTCGGAAGACGAGAACAGGGGCAAGCGTGGCCTAGTAGATATATAATGTCAGATCACGGTGTAACATATGCAGTGATGAAGTACACGCCTCTTGCCGTCACGTCTCCGGCAATAGGACAAGCGGCATGCAGTGTATAGCACTTTTACGGACTCGGATGGGATCTTCTGAGAGTGCTCGTGAAGAACCTTCATGGTTTGGCCAAAAAGACCAGCTTTCCGATAGCATCGTGCAGCCGTCTCGTACTCTTCAGCACTGATGTATGCAGCAGCAGCCTTCCGACCATCCTCAGCCCATACATAACAGTCTGCAGCATTGCGATAATACTGCATTTTGTCCCTGCGAAACAGTGCATCGTCCCCACTTGCTACGAACGCATTCGCGGCACTGAGAAAGGCATCTTGTTGAACCTTCCGCGGCGCAATGTCGACTTGTGCACGAGCCACCTCCCGAAGATGGAATGCTTCACAAATACCTGCCATGCGCGGAAGTGGCGCTCTTTCGAAGCAATACTTGGCATGAGTGTACTTCATCTGCTTGAACAAGTCGTGGCCGAGTGATTCCCACTCTGCCGGGCTTGACTCGGAAGACGGAGCAAAACGGGGAGCATCCGTCCCTGGCGTATAGTTTTGTATCTGATTGCGTGAAGTCCAAATCATCTGTTACTGCATGAGTGACGTCGGGACAATAAAAGCGTGATAAATGGTCACTCACCCGCATCGGTTCGCTTTTGTCCGACTTGTCAAAGATCCATAGGTTTTTCCTCGCTCGAGTAATACCGACATATAGTGATTTCAGCTACGAGTGATCTCAGAGATGAAGACAATCATTCCACGTTTCACGTACCTCACTACATATCCCAGCAAAACGGCCTTCATCTTTTCTAAATGGCGGTGCATTTATCGTGGCCAAATCTTGTCCTTCAACATCTCCGCTCAAGTAATTCAGTAACACTCGCCAGCGGGAGTCCTCGACAGCAGAGTCCTCGAAGAAGTTGTACAAGAGAACCTGCATCCGATGATCAACGTTGGAAGTAACTGGGATATGCTTGAAGGCTCACATCATCGAATTCAAGCCCCTTGCTATCATAGAGTGTCCTGGAGACAAGACATGAACTTTTGTCACAAGGATAGTGTGCGTGTTGTCTCACATGATCAGGCCGATCTTCCCGATTTCTCCGCAGAGGCTCTTGGCTGCTTCCTCATTTCGTACAAGAATACCTTTGGGAATTCATGTAAGCCGCTAGCCAATGCTCGATAGATCACACTTGCATTGATGTGCCCCCAGTCCAGTATAACTCCCGCTAACAGGACGAGCATCAGAAACGAACAAGAAAAGGGACGAGATACACACGAATCGTCTGATAGAAGTTGCTTTAAGGTACCTTGATTCCAGTCACGAAGAAAATGTGGCTTTGAACCATCGACAATGCCGTATTCTGGTTGGAGGACATCAATTGTATGGGGCCAAAAGCGTGTAATGCGCTCGATGACAGTACGTGCACACTTGACGATGCCACCGTGGGAACGGTAATTGGTAGAAAGTTGGAACGTCGCAGGTTCAGTAGACGATCGATCTTGTATAACACGCATGTTTGGAGCTCGCTGCGAAGTAGTGAGCATCCAACGAGTTTTCATCGCACTTGGCCCATACTTCGATGCGGTACAGGAAGGCCTTCAAATCATTAAACCTGAAGGAGCTTCCTGCTGAAATTGCCTGCGCGGTGTCGCCAGCCCAGAAAAGTCCATCAGGGTTCCGGCAAATGAGCCTCAGCACTACAAAAAAAAATGTCAGACTCCCAAACACGGCATGGCAGGCTAAAATGCATACGGAGCGCATCGATGAGGAGGTTGTCTTGAGCTTCGTCGATGTAACTAGATAATAAGCTACTCAACAAGAAGAGAACCCGATCGTACGAGCATGTCGACTTACAGGTAATCTACCTTTTGGCCCCTTAGCGAGGTGCCTCCCGTGAGCGTTTTCAGTATCGCGCGTGTCCGATCTGCGACGTCATGATGGCGACGCTGCTTCTTAAGGTTGCAGTATGCCTTGAATATGGTATATACCGTCTGCCTCTGATCCACAAACGTAGGGTTGGAACGGGCCGGCAGGCTACAATACGCTTCCTCGTCGAGGAATCCATTGGGGTATGATAGCGATTTCTCAGAACCTTTGATAACACCTGGGGGATGATTGAATGACTCCACACCTACCGCATAACAAGACTACTCACCCATAAACTCGGAGAAGATCAGCCAGGGTTCTATTACAAAGATGAGAGGGGAGGACTTGAAATGCAATGTATCCGGGTACATACGAAGGCCTTTTGTTAATGATCGCGAGAAGCGTGGCCAGTAACTCCGAGCAAAGACGTCATACGTTACTAATGATTCCTGAGCACGGTCTTCGTCAATGCTGACGAAAAGTCTTCGCTGTTTCGCGTCAGCACCAAGAGCATCCGCGGCGATCATCCTCGCGAGCTGTAATCAGCGGAGTGAGCCAAAGCCAATATTCGAAACAGATGATTACCTTGTCGAAGGTCACAAACAATGGGAAATGGTGGTCCTCAAGCTCGCTGAATTTCTGAGGAATATCATCATCATCTTGATCCTCAGGATCCGCCATCCCAGACTCCACACTCCGAGCGTGCATCTTCTGGAGATCGTCCAGAGAACATCCTGCCAACGCGAAGGACTCGAGCAGCTTCGTAAAATACTCTCGCACTTTGGTTGCCAAGAAGTTAGACTTGGTCACAAAAATCTGACGTGGCTTAGGCATGTCAGACGTCTGCGTTTTCCATGCCCACTGAATCCCAAGTATCTTAAAAAGCATCGTCGTCGTTTTTCTGAGTGAGAAATGAGCCATTACGATGCCAAGGTCCGATCTGTCATACCCAGTGCCGCTTCTTCCCAGTACATAGCATGACGTCATGCATTCTACGATCCTACGTTCGTCCGCGCTACGCATTGCTAGTTAATGCAGAACACATTACAACAGATGCGACCCACGTCGGTTCAAATACATGTTGCACGTCTTTGCTTGCGATCAAACCTGTCAATGCATATCAAAAATATGATCATTGTATGGGAACATACATACTGTTCAAAAGCATCTGAGAGAAGGTGACATATTTCTCGAGACTACATGATCAGACTCTGGCTCGGAGATACAAAAACAACGAAACTACGCACACAAGAAGGGAATGCATCTGTGAAAATGTAAGCGAGGATCAGAATATGACGCTGTAAAGACATACATCCTCCATATCCTTATCGGAAAAAGAGGGCGACTCCCGTTTGGCGTCGTTCTGAGAACCCTCTAGCGGGAAGGATGCAGGAAGATAGACCTGGCTACCGGGAGCCTGAAGAACGCAACTGTTAAAAGTAGCAAGGATGTGAGTTATGTTGCGTGTCGCAAATAAAGAGATCTAACCGGTTGCAGTACTCTTCCCCCCTTGAAGCAAGATGTTGTCCGATGACGTCCCAGATTCCGTTGTGTGGCGTATGGGTATAGACACCATATACTTTGATCACTGAATGGCAGATCTACACTTGAGAGCGGACAAAATACTCGAAACATGGTACCTTGACGCTCTACCTACAAATGTGCTCCTTCAACCATCGTGACGAGATATGAGGGGTCAAACTCACGTGTTCCTCATAGTCAGGGACAACGTCGATCTGGTACTATTTTGGAGTGAACACTTACTCACTGACATAGCGAGAGGAAACCTACGACCAGCCGAAGATCGCGTTGCACCTTTGCCTCGAATATCGGGACACCGGAGGGTTCATTGAGCCTTTCATGATTTTCGCCAGAAAAGCGTCCTTTCGAAAGATGCCTGCCGCGACGGCTATGTAACTGGTCCAGTGGCACCGGAAAGCAGGCAACGCACCTCATCTTGTTTACGACATCGTGACATTTCTTTCTATCGCTGTTTGCAAGCTCACACAGCCTCCTTGTTGCATTTGTGCTGACGATGATTCGCCAGACTCCGAACTTGTCTGCATTGCTGAAACCGAGTGCTGCTTTTAAGGGCTGCACATTTGGACGACTCGGAATAGATGGTTTTGACCTGGGGGGCTCTGTAGCCCCAGTTCCCTGCGGCGCAGAAGAATGCACGGCGGCTTCAGCCTCCGTCGAGATATACGCGTGCCTCATTTGCTGTGCGAAAGATGGTTCGAGGATGAGATTGAGATAAAACTGCGAGTGGTGGCTATTAAGCCGCACGCTGAAGAGTGCAAACAGTTTAGGGACGCACTCTCAGTATCGTGCTGAGCTTGTTGCTGATCTCGCGGGCTGTGCGTGAAGCATCTGCACTGTCCGACGGCACCTCGACTCCCAGGTCACGAAATGCGTTCAGATTTTCGTGCCGAGAATGCAAATGACCATGCTCTCCGTCACCTACGAAAGACGTGCGAGCCAGGTCGAAGTGTGAAAACTCCGTCGAGCATAACGAGGGGAGGACTGCCAACGCATTCTCTACATAGACCTTATTCCGCCCGACTTCCTCACGGACGGTATCAGAAGGAAAAAGAGGACGTGGCAAGACAGATAAAACAGATGAGAGTCGCCGAAGAAGAACACCCGCACACGAAGCCTCGACGAGCGCAGGATGGGCCGGGTAGGCATCCAGGATCCTGCGCACCAGCACAAGCCCTTGAGCGTTCGCCGAGGCTAGATCCATCGTCGTCAGTCGCGCGACGAACCGACGCCGCAAGGGGGCGAGCACGACCAGAGACTCACCAGACACGATAAACTCAAAGAGATTCGGGACGGCGCACAAGTCCTGAACTATTAGGGCCAGAGGGACGTCTGGACCTGCTAAACAGGACTCAAGCACCTTCAGAGCCGCCGCGAGACCCTCGCTGTTGGCGAGAGTGCTCGCGGCGAAGCGCTGTAGATCGAGGACGGATGTCGTAGATTGACCAGGCATCGTTCCGCGGCGGATGGGTACGAAGTGGCCACTGAGACGCTCTCCCCCTTATGAGGGACACACTGGAGATCAGATAGCATAAAGCGATGCATAATGGAAGCCACCAACGATAAGTAGAATTGAAATTCTAGAGAGGGCGCAACCTCTTCCCCACAGGGGATACATGAACATCGAAAGGCGATGGGCAGTGTACCGGAGGAATCCGCGGTTGACAAGGCGTTCTCACTCGCTGCCGAGAATTGCGTCTAGTATTGCTCGGCGTTTGAAGGTTTCCATGCCGACCGTTGTGGGGTGCCATTTTTCATGAGGAACAGGACTCGAGGCCCCCAATGGCCAAAAAGTTTCTTAGGAAGCACCTTATTCCGAGTTCGATAAGCACCCGATACCTAAGCCTCGTTTGAGCCTCGTTGTGAGTCGTAAAGCGCCACGTCGCCTTTTTCCATTTGAAAGTTCCAGTGGTTTGCTTATCGTTAGAGACGCTAATTTTTAGTGGATAGCGGAGTTTGGATCGGAGTCAACTTGGAGCAAGCCACGTCAACGCTCTAACCGTCATATCCGACGACATCACAGGCATACGCCC
>JBBPMC010000991.1:0-14297 GCA_038090115.1 Strobilomyces echinocephalus
AGTCAAGAATGGGACCGCTGGACTGGACCCGCAATCGGATGGAGGACCAGGGAGGTTCGCAAGCAAGGTGTCGTGTGTTTCTACGGATGTTGTCCCTGATACTGTCATGGTTGCTGGGTTGCGATTTAGGCAGGGTATGCAGGTGCCGACGGCGATGTGATGTTGGCAATGTCGGCGAAGATTATATTTCCCATATCGATTTGTATCCACGTGCATGTTAGCCGTCTCATTACAGCGTTATTGTGCGATTCGAGACTTCTTCAACTCCATACATCAGTTAGGCACTGAGCTCCAAAAAGAAGTCTCGACGTAAGGCTATTGTCTTGTCGCTTGTGGATGCTTGGGTGGGTTCTAACGAACACCGCATGCCAGATAAATGTTTTTACTCATATTGTGGAGACTGATTGAAATTCTTGTCCCATTCACAGCGAATCAGATCGCCGAGATCGTTTCACCAACGCATCACTTGCAGATTGAAGGCAGTGGTAGGACAAGTATAGACAAATTATTATTATGTAAAGAGCATCCGAGTCGTCGCCGCGTTTCATGCTGATTCATACCGTCGACCGACGTCGGCTATATCCGCTGATAAACTTGGCTGATCGATACGATAGACGGACAGATATGCGTAGCCACGTTCGCGCCTGTATCCCCGGTTCTCTTTGAAGTAAGACTTGTTCACGAAATCTTCCGAGTATCAATCAACAGAGACCGAACTGTCAATGTACGTGTTCGCTTCACATATTCACGTAAGCGTAAGACCAACACAAGAAAAGGTCGATTCTCGGAAGAATTTCAACACCTACTTTCACCCGCGCTGGAAACCCGAATGCCAATGCCACTGGCATCTCGTATACCCAAGGATACCGCCGCTCTGCTCGCAAAGATACCCTCTATACCCGCCTTGCGCCAGGCAGACGTCCTCGCCGAGTTATATCGACGCCTCAGAACACTTTTAGATCGCTCACCGCGCACTAAATTCCTTCCCATCCTCAAGTATACTGCCTACCTCGTACTTCTCCTCAACTTTGGGTCTTTGCCGGGCGTATGGCACAGTAAGCTTCGTGTTTTTTCTACCCCGTTTACTGGCAGACGACCTATTTGACGCACCTTTTCTCGCTAGTTCGGGTGTTTTGGCCCATATTTTTGGTCAAGCTAAAGTACTGGACAACCTGTTGCAAACTCGTGTTTGCCTCCAAGAAGCAACGAACGCTTGCACTCGCGACATGGGGTGAGGATCTCTCACCCGTAGGCGCCAGTCCATTCAAGGTGGACATGGTGTGCAGGCGGTGGGCAAGTAAGTTTCTCAAATCGAGGGAAATCCGCATGTGAACTCATGTGATGGGATGCTTTCAAGCCATCGACGATATCGATGCGTTCGGTCACCTCAGTAATTCGAGTTACGCCAAGGCACGTATATCATTTCCTTGTCGCCCGCCTCCGTCTTATCGGTTCCCGCATGTAGGCATTGGATTCGGTGCGTGTGAAGGCGCTGGTTGATTGGTTCCCCGCCTGGGGTCGTACCGGAGGACAGATGGCCCTCGGTGGTACGTCGCGCATGGACCACTGAACAGACCAACCTCGACTGACGGGTCCCCGCCCCGACCAGCTACCCATTTTCACTTCCTCCGCGAGATCCCACCCTTGGTGAGGTATGAAATTCGGCTCACGATCGGCTCCTGGGATCATAAATGGGTGAGTCCGCCTCGGCGCCCATGATATTAGTGCTTCCGATCGATGTCGGATGGTGCTAATGGCCGTTCTTCCATAGATCTACGTCGTGGCGCGCTTCGTCACGCGCCCCAGCCGTCGCCACCCCATTCCTTACTCGCCCCCATCCAGCGCCCCACCTACGCCCATCGATGCGCCCGCCCAGAACGGGTTCGCCGACGTCGAACAGGCCGTCGCCGCCGTCCTCCACCAAAACGGACCAGGAAGTCCGCGCCGAACACCCATCCTCGAACCAGACGGCGCAATCCTGCACTGCATCTCCGTGTCCCAGATGTGTTTCAAGCGGGACCGCATCACGACCCCGCCCGCCGTCGCGCTCGCGTGCGAAGGGTTCACGAGACCGTCCGAGGACGCCGCGCGTCCGTACTCGCACGCCAATCCCCCGTCGAACTGGATCAAGTCGCAGTCGTTGCGGGTGCCTCCTCATGGGAGCGTGGACAACTTCCGGGCTTTCCTCCGGGGTAGATGGCGGAACGTACCCGAGGGCGAACGATGGTGGGAGGACGCCCTGGGAGGACCCATCGAGATGAAACGGCAGGCGAATCTAGAGATACTCGAGTCGCTCAAGCATGGCTTGGAGCGGACTCGGACGTTATAACGTTGAAAGGAGGCGTTTGATCTATTCCGGCAGCCCAATGAGTTAATGTCGTTCTTTCGTTCGTATTTTCAAGCTCCGGGCAGGTCTACGATCACCTTCCCTGTTGATCTTGCCAGCGGCGGTACTTACTCTCGTTTATTAATACATTTGACCACGCCATTCGCAGAAAAGCGATTCAATGAATGAATTCGGAACCAAATACAGTACTAGTATGAGCATGTCCATGCTAAGAGATAGGTACAACAACTTACTCCGACATCAAGCGGGGTATGTATGCACACGCGGGTATAGCGATCGACGTCGAGCAATGGAAAAACTGAAGCGAAAAGAAAAGGAGTGTGGACAGCCTACAGACGAGGCAAGTGCGTAAAGTTGGTTTCGAGTGGCCTCGACAAATCTGAAATCATTGGTCAAGCGTGAGATGAACGTCTCGCAGCTTCTTCTCTCCATGCCCGCTCGTATCTTCGTCCCGTCATGCTCTGAGGTCGTCGACAAGGGTGGACGGCTGCGAACCACCAAGCCCGAGCTCGGCGTCTCCATCGTCTCGTTGCTCGGTTCCGTCGTTCCCCACGATCGTGCTCCGCGACGCGCTGGGGATGACGCCGCCGCCCACGCCGAACCCCTCCGAGACGCGAAGGGGGGGCTGAAAGCTGAGCCTCACGACCCCGCTCGAACGCGGTCCCTCGTCCTCGTCCTCCCCGTAGCTCTTGCCGCGATGCCACGTCTTTCCGCGCGCGAATCGCAGGATGATCAACAAGGGCGCGATAACCTTGCGGGGGGTGGCCGATCAGTCACTGAACCTCGAAGCGTCTACGGACGCGCGCCCGCGGCGACGCACCTGAATCTGGCTCATCGTCGCCAAGACGATCGTCAGTCCTGGACTGCGTTGGACGCACAGGATCAGGAAGACGAGGGACCACGTGCCATAGAGGGCTGCAGATTCGATCAACAGCGCCGCGATGTTCATGTAGGGCGACTCGATTCTCGAACCTGACGCGGAGCAGCCCCACAGGAGACGACAATGGTACGTCAGATCAGAACGGTTCCATGGTCAGATCGTGGTTCTCACCAAACACGCGCTCCAACTGCACCTTGTGCCAATAGAGCCGGGCTGCGATCAACACCGTTGCGAGGACGTTCAGAGAGAAAGAGAGCGTGTAATAAGCGAGCAACATGTTCTCCGAGAGGTAGAATATCTTGCCCAAGTCGGCCTCCCCCTGTAGGACGAGCGTACTCAACACTGACGAAACACGCGTCAGTTCGATCCTGCGCACCTCGAACGTCCTCGACTCACCGACGACCCCGACGTACATCGCACACGGCAAAGGAATGATCCATCGCGCGTACGGAACCTTATAATAGAACACGATGAACCTGCAAAGCTGCAGGGCTGTGGCGTCAGCACGTTCCGACGGGCGAACGAGAATCGGGACTGACGATCAGCGCGTCCGTCATCCAAAGTATTATCAGGGAGGTGACGTCGGTCATGATCATGACGTCCTGGCTCGTCATAAACGTGATGTAATATTGATAAGGACCCCCGGGGTACAACCGATTATCGACGTAGGCCACGATGGCGTTCTGGGAATTGCCAGCGGTATACAACGTTGCGAGAACGAACAGGACGGTCGTGTAAACGAGGTAGAAAAACGTCTTGCGCCACTCCGTCCGAAACCTGTCGAGCGCGCTCGGATGAGATCCTGACCGTGTGTTGCGCCGAAGCAGTTTCTTGAGGAGGGAATAGGTAGTCATACAGTAGAGGCTGGTCATGACACCGTAGGCAACTCCGAGGGAGGTCGTGGCCGCGATCAAATTGATGCGATCACTGAGGAGGTCCACGCTAGTCTCGCCGTTGCCTGCATCGGTCGAGTTGGCGACCGTCACATCGAGCATCGTAGGCTCGCTACCACGGGGACCGTAGGTAGTGCGGGAAAGCGAGGCTTGACTCGGAGGTGCAGCGGGCAAGGGGATTGAAATGAATGTCAACCTGGCCTCCTATTATGAGCAAGCCCTAAATGACCGTGCGCAAAGGGCCATAGGTGGATCAATACGGAGATAACAGTTCTAGAACTTGGCGACACAGTCGAGTTCATCGTGGGATCGCAAGAAGATCGCAAGAAGATGGAACACTGATGACTGCGATCCGAGTAGCGATCTGTGCATTTCATGTCATTGTGCTCAGGGTCGCGGAGCTGGGTGTCATGGTAACAGCGACATTAAATAGCTCGCAACGACACAGGTTAACGATGAAGACGCCAGAGCAGAGTGGGTGAGCTAGCCAATGTCGCCATAGAAAGAAAGGCAGTCGTTTGAACGACGAACTTTTACGGTGTCCTGACGACCAAACCTGGAAGGTCTCGTGACACGTCTGAAGGGCGCAAGGTCCGAAGTTAACCACAATAGTTGGTGGAGTTAGAACATCGAACAACAAGAGATGAAATGTCCCCGAAGCGAAATCCGATGCTTAATTTCGGTTCGGTTTGAACAGCGACACAGAGCGAGGATCGATACCGATGATACGTCTAGAACTTGGTAAACGTCGTCGATGCACGAGCGACACTGGCTGCAGCACAGTCAGCATTGGCCGACCAATCAGTGGCTTTTGGCGCAGGTACGAATTGTCGTCAATGGTTGACGGTTGCATGCACATATTCGATGGTATGTAATTCTACGGTCACAATGGTCAGAATGAGCGCATTCGCCTTGCAAAATCCCATCAGCGGCTCCGTTACTCACCGACTGTGTTAATTCTGGAAGTCTGCCCAGGGCGGACAGGAAACCATCTAGCCCGTTCCATCAGATCGGACCCAACAAGAACAACGACGACCGCATAGGAACCGCAGGAGGCAGAATAGAAGAACTTGCGCGGGATTCTTTGTCGCGGGGTCATCACTGCCTTTGTTGGAGGCAAGTTCAACGAACGCGCGGCGGGAGGATGAGAAAGGTGAGTTTATGTGGGTAACATGGTGCGAATCGAGAAAGTGGGAGAAGAGGATGGGGCGCATATGCCATGTAAGCAATTGGAGTTCAGCGAAAGAAAGTCTTCAGACGAGTTCAACGACACACCAAGAGACACGTCTCCAACGGCGTAGTTCGGCGACGACGGCGAATGAAACAATTACGAAGGACATGTCATTCCAGATTCAAGTGTTGTGTCTTTGGGGAGTGCTGATACTCGATGTGGATAAAGCGATCAACTGGAGAAGTTTGTTAGCTTCGAGACTCGTCACGGTATACATACATAGAGTCGCACCGTCGTCGTCGCGCCCAGCAACCATGGCAGCCCTACAGCCGTCGGCCCTTACCCCACTCCCAGGTCCCCCACAGATCCCTCTCATCATAGCTCGGGACATGCAGAGGTCGCTGCAAAGCGGCTGTCCTGAGACCCTCTCTTCCAGTCTCAACAGTTACCTCTGCTGCTTTTTCTCCGGAGAGCGGTTCGTCCAGACCCATCGATCGTATCTGTATCCAAAGAGGAGGACGACGGATCCAGCCGTCATCAGGGAGGAAGAGTACTGGCTATTCCAGCCCTACGTTCACGGTGACAAAGTGAAGAGGAGGTCCCACATTCCGCGCGGGGTACACCCGGCGGAGCTGACGGTGAGCGGCTCAACGACTTCTCGTGATCCTGCCTGGACATGCTCCAGCCGTCAAGATATCCGTACGGGACGTGGAAGTCTCCCAACTACGTCGTTGCACGGGGTGGAGCGGCGCCGTGGGGCGACCAGGTCGTCCTGATCGTGGAGGTCCGGAAGGCTGGAAGCAACGTGGACAAGGCGAGGGGCGAGTTGTGTGCATATCTCGAGGCCGCTGTAGGGAGAAACCTCGCGAGCCCCGTCATGCGAGGGATGCTCGTCTTCCAAACTACGTTCGACGTATTCGAGGTCGTCGAAGGAAAGGCGGTCTTGGTGAGCTCGGGGCTCGTGACGTGCGGCCCGGAATGCGTAGATTTCTTGTTCGGCCTCGCCAACCAGCACCCGTAGTCGTAGTGTAACCTTCTTCATGTGTTCCCACCGCCTACGATGAGCGCCTTTCCGACCGTGTCCATCGACGTCGTGCGTCCCAGACTCCGCGCCCAGCTTTTCCTTGACGTCTCCGCAGGTCCTCGAACGTCAGACAGCCAAAGAAGTCCTCCATGCCATCCTCCATGCCATCCTCTTCCACCGTCTCTTCGGAACCGTCAAACCCCAGACGTTCGACGTGCTCGACGTGACCATGGTCAGTCCCATCCATCCACCGGTCTCGAGACGCTCGCTCACGCGACCCACGCAGCCCGGCGTTGCAGACCCCGAGATGGAACAGCTCGTCAACGACAAGGTAGACGCCTTCTGGAAAGCCATCGAGAGCGGAGCGACCAAACGTGGACAGGCAAGTGCCCCCTCCGCTCCCGTCCCCTCCCCACCCGTTCACCCCCGCCCCCAAAGATCCTAGTCACCCTCTCCGAAAAAAAGCCCAAAAAATCGTGGTTTTACGTCGGGGAAGAGGACGTGCCTTGGGAACAGTGGTGCGTCCACCCCCTCGCCGCGTCGCTCTTTTCGATCTCTCTGATGCTCGACCACCCCCCCAGGATCGTCAACGCAGAACTGAGACAGCCCAAGTCGGATCGAGGTACGTCTCCACGTTCATACCGTGCTCTCGTCCGCTCGAACCCCCGTCCTCTTGGCCTGCAGACCGTCATGAATTCGGTGCTACCCTCGCCACCACCCTCACGAAAGCCCTCGAGGTCATGCTTACCCACACCTCGTCCGAAAAGGGTCGTACGGTCGTCCCGCTCATCACAAACGCCACCGGCATCTCGCCGTTCCCCATTCGGATCACGGTCAAGGTGGACGGGGTCGAGATCGGGTGAAGGCTAACAGGGAGTCCACGTCCGCGTTTCTACGCAGCGGTCACTCCCTCCGTAATACAGCGAAACCCCAACACGCCTTCATTGCACGATAGCGTCGTTCGGATGCAGAGCACAATAGCTACAAACCGTGACTTGTATACTGTAAAACCAGTTTTTCGACGCGTCAAGCATGTCACTTGCGCGATGCCATCCATCCGCCGTCGAACCGTCGAGCGTTCACCAAAGTCGCGCCCGGTGTGTCCCAAAGTCGTCCACGGCCGCCTTGTACACCGCGTTGAACGCTTCCTGTTTGCGAACCCGACTGTCCTTGCCAGCGCGCTTGAACAGTTCTACCAACGAGTCAAAAAAAAAAAACGACGGTCCACGACCACGAGCCGAAAACACGCACCGAGGAACCGTTCGCCAACCCACAACCTCAACGGCGCGCTCCCGACCCCGTCCGTCCGTCCCTCCCCCTCCCCCTCCTGTTTCCTTGGATTCGCGCCCATCCCAGCCCCGAGCGTCTCGCACACGGCGAGCACCTCCATCGCGTGCGCCGGCGCGGTATACACGTACTGCGCGCCGACCACAGCGAGCACCAACGCCCGCAGATGGTTGTCCCCCGCTCCGCCGAGCAGCTCGAGCGCGTGCTTGAGGAGCGATTTGGACCGGATGATGTGCGAGCGGGCTTGTGCGGCAGAGATAAGCTCGCCGAGAGCGGGGAGCGGCGCCGAGGCGCCCGATGAACAGCGCGTGAGTGCGTCCTTGACGAGGGACGCGGTCGGCGCGTCGAGCTGGACGTTGGGTGGGTCTGTACGAGGTGGGGGGGCTTGGGCACAGAGTCCAATGCGAAGAAGGGCTTCGCTGGCGCGTGCTGCTGCTGCTATGAACCCCCCTCCGAGTGCCGGACTTGACCCGACCGGAGCAGCACCATCGAGGTGAGCAGCAACGCGATAAGAAGTCCCCGCACGCTCCGTGTCACCAAGAGCGTGCGCGAGGTGTGCATGAAGAAGCGAAATTCGAGCAGCATACGCAGGGAATAAATCGTGCGTGCGAGTATGGGCGATTAACGTGGCGAGATGCTGACGAGAACATTTCCAACGGCATGCAATATGGATAGGATAGAGACTCACGTTCTCCGCGGCTTCAAAGTCACTCCTTTGGATTGACACCTAGGAAGCGCGAGCGTCAAAAACGAGTGTACCCATCACTAAGGCGAAACTCACAGTAACAAGCTCACATAGCAAGTCCGCCTCGATTCTGAGGGCCTGCTGCTCGACAGCGGTCACATCACCACGAGACGCCCACAGTGGAACTAGAACCAATGCTCAGATCACCAGCAAAACGGTAAACGACCAAAATTCACCGTTGATTCTGACGGGACCTTCTTTGCCCAGGCGACCTTGCCCACACTCCACTATACCGCACTCTGCAAACACTCGTTTCTTCGGGCGACGAGATACTGGATCCCGCTTCGCGACGGCAGAAACAAGGAAGGTGAGTAGAAATATAATTCGCGGGTGAGTGGTTTGCAAATAGATGGAATCGTGCCCCGGAAGGGGAATCTGGTATTCACGTCAGCGAGAGCGTCCGGGACGACAGGACCACGTACTTCCACTAGCCCGTCAGACCGGGCACCACCGACTAGTGCGCCGCCGTCCATGAGAGCATGTAGGGCGGTCAGGCGGACGTCGGCAGCGCGTGCACGTCCTGCGTGCGTATGAAAAATGACACCTAGAATGAGAATATGCGCAGTGAGTGCAAGCGTGAGGGTATCCGTGGCCTTGGGGCCAGGGATGGACGACATTTCTGGCTGTGCTTTCGCGGGAGACTGGTTGGCGACAGGATCACCATTCGGTCGAGACTGCGGCTGGGGAGCACCTCGATTGTCGTTCGATTGTGATTGTGACTGAGAGGAAGCACCGCTGTGCACGTCCTGTGCTGTTATCGAGTAAGACCTCATCAAGGCTTCCGCAGCGTCTTGTTTCGCTTTTTCGGTTCCAGGGCCTTGGAGGGGTTTCTCGTCCTCGGTGTGGAAAACGAGCTGCATGGCTTTTTCTGCAACAGACAGCGCGTCGCCGACCAGATCCCACAAGCCGGCTCCAACTAGGACCCTGACACGCAGCACCGCTGCCAGATCCTCGATGGCGGAGTGCCTCTTTTGAGCAGCGAGACCGCTGAGGGTTGAAATCGCTGAGAGTGCAGCCTGCAGTTCCGGATCAGATGGAACTGCAGACGTCAAGTGGGTGATGAGGGTCAAGTGGGCGATGTACACGACGGAGGACGCGTCAGAAGACATGAACGACGCTATAAGCCTGCGCAAGATCGCACGCGCGAGCTTGGTGTTGTTGCTCTGAAATGCGAACTGCGCGTTGAGGAGCAACAGGTGATGGCGGAGCGGACGAAGAGACGGATGCTGAAATCGCTGTCAGCGAGCCCGTCGACGCGTGTGCGCCCACTTCTCGTACCTTCGATGCCACGAGGAGCTGCGTGGACAGATCAGTTCGAGTCGTACGCCAGGCAGGAAACGAGACTCGACGTACCCCTTTTTGAATCGCATTTTCGACCTTGGGGGGAACGGAGTACATGAGCGCCAAGGACCACGCGTTCGGCGAGAGACCCACCTCTTCTTCTAGTCCTTTCGCCCAAGCGTGTTCCCCGCTGGCAGTGAAACCGCTGTGGATGACTCTGAGCCCGACCTCCGCCAGGCCCGTCCAAGCTCGACACTCGACGTCCGGAGTGAGCGTCTTGAACTCGAGACACGTCCTGAGAGCTCTCAGCGACAAGAAGAGCGACAGCGAATAGTGTTCGTGACCGGGTGGAAGAGCCAACAGAGCTGGGAGGGCAAGGAGCAGCACTGGAGGAGGTAGGGGTCTCAACGTGGACAGTGGTTGTTGCAGCGGCGCTGATGGTTGCGGGGGTTGTGCTGGATGTTCCTCAGCTGCTGGGTTGTGGTCCGTGCGCGGTCGTTTCAGCGGACGGGGGTCGACGTTGTCCATCGAGATGAGAAAGAGATGGGTGCCAGTGGGACCGCGTCACATCCAATCACGCCTGTCACGCGTAAATGCGTCTGTGACATGTCGCGTCAAACGCACCACCACCAAGGTCGCTGCGATCACTCTGTCCGGACAATTTTGCATCAACACCGTGAGAGAATTGGACGGTTTATCCCTCACGATTCGATGGGAACTTATGGCCTTTTCCGTTGAAACGCTGACCTTTGATGATGGTACCTGGTAGGTGATGTCAATTGACCGCTGAGAGTCTAAATCAATATCTAGTATGTCACGGCTTTGGTGACAATGCCCGTTGTTGTCGGCACTACCGTATCATAGTCCCAAAAGACAGGTAAGAAAAATGCCTCTTGCGAACGCTTATTGATGAAGTTCCGCAACTCGCCAATGCCAAGTCCCGCCATTGCACCACCTGAGTACCCTTCGGTTGCTGAACTTCGTACTAATTGTTGCCGATTGGACGTCTAATCCGTCCTTGGTTGACAGTCAGGACGATTTTCCTATAGAGAGCGTTTGTCCGAGGGATGAAAGATCATTCGCTAGCGGTGCGAGGACCTTCCCTCGGTCGCAGGTGATAAAAAAAAGGCTTGAAGCGAACATGTGAGTTGGCCGATCACCTCTTCCCTGCGCTGAAATTAGTCAACGTATCGGTGCGCGGCTAGACAACGATGACCATCCGATTGGCAGCGTCGCGGCGAGTACCATCTACCTAGTAGGAGAAAGACGACAGCAAGAAGATAGCATAACCCAAGAAAGCTGCTAGATCGATGTCAGTACAACAGGGTAAATAGACCAGCAACGCGTAGTCGATCATCCATCAAATCTAAAAGTAGGTCCAGACGGTTTACAGAGGTCGGTTCTGTCCCAAAGCATCCAAAGCAGCGTTCGCCCGCATATGCAACACATTCTGTGGGCTTGCGTTAGAGGCGGATTTGTCGGCGATTGACCAAGAGACACGTACCTCGAGGCTGTACTTACCCTTGCGACCGGCGGCGTTGACTTCGAGTGGTTTCCCGCTCAGCACCAAGTCGAATTGAATTTTGGCACCCTCTTTGTCACCAGAACGGGCGAGAAGCCGCCCGTACTCGAAGTCTGCTCTCCCATTCAGTATCGACGATGTTGAAAGGGAGAAGATGCGACTCACGAGCGTAGTAAACGATGTAATGATCTAGCTCTATCTTATGCCCATTCTCGAACACCTGCTCGAGCGCAGTCTTGGCCCGGTGTTGAGCTTCCTCGACAGAAATGGGCATACTTTCTTCTGCATCCAGCTCAGCGTCAGGATCCTACAGGTAGAGGGCATAACTTCCAGAGACGTGGTCGGCGGTCGGGGAAACAAATGAACGTACGGGATAGGCTACAAAGCGCCAGCAAACACCCTCCAAGAACCGCGTTAAACATAGGTCATCCCAATATCCCTCCCTCCCTTCCACTGTGCTTCTCGTTCTTCTGTTGTTCTTCTCAGCTACCTTGTTTTTTCTGCCATTTATACTCGCGTCTCCATTGACACCATTCGTTTCCAGCACGCCTAGCTCTTGAAGTGCCCCTGTAACATGAGGGATCATAGATTCGAGCACAACCTTACGGGGAGCATGAGCAATGGCTGCAAATACGTATGCGAGCTCGAGTGCTGGCAAGATCAGCCTGTTCTTTTGGGCTAGATACTTGCGTGCCTTGCGGGCGGCGAATTTCTGTGATAACAACAATCGAAAAACAAGCTGTCAGTGATGAACTCGTGAAACAATGGGTGCATCACCCACCTCAAGGGGTATACTCTTTCCTGCGATGCGTTGTCTAAGGCCGGATACTTTCTCCATCAGCTTGGCAGCGCCAGCATGATCACCGACAGTCGCGAGACAAGCCGCTTCTCCATAAGCATACGTTGCTTTGGACCACTAACAAGGTTCGGTGAGCCCATATCCGATAAAGTACTAAAAGATGACTTGCGGTGGCCTCTTCCCGCAGGCGGTCCCACCAATCTTTGCTAGATTCGATGTTCCACAATGCCAAATTGGCGATGGCACTCTCCCACCAACTGATGTGATGCATATTACGGTATTGGGTTTGCGCTCGCGCTGCCCGAGCATAATATTCAAGAGCTTGCTGAGGCTGCGAACGCACAAGCGCGAGGCGACCAGCGCCAAAAAGGAAGAACACGCCTGAAACTATGTCAGCAACGTCGCAGGGGTGTGCAAAAGGACCGACAGCACCGTTTGGGTATCTCTCTAAATTCCATTGCACAATTCGCTGAGCTATCTCGACGTCGATACCCTCGAAGGTATACGCTGACAGTACGAGATGGAATATGAGCAGGGTCATGTCGCAAATAGCACGACGGACGCCTTCAGACTCTAGGGAATTTGTCAGTGCGGCTCCTTGAGGACGCCAAGATCATCCATTCCATGACCTACCTTGAGAGATGACACCTCTCTCGCCTTGAGCGTCCCAACCACCTGCTCGATTGAGCATTCTCAGTCCTAGCTTGCGGTCGCCTCGATAGCCGAACAGTTCGACAATCGTCAAGAGGCGCCCTGGCATCAAGGAGAGAATAAGGTGAGATAGACCGACGCCTAGATATACACCGGAACGAAAATGTACGTCAATAGATGGGTCCTCAAGCGGGCCATCCGACGCAGCATCGTTCGCATGTGCAGCAGCATACGCAGTATCGGCCATTTCAAGGTATCGCCCAAGTTGTCGATATACTGATATCGTGGTACGCATATTCAGTCTGCAAGCCCAGGAAAATATCTGAGTCGTGTTCCCGCTTGGAAACAACGAATGCTTACATTTCCTTCACGAATGCCAGCCAATCCCCAGAGTATACGATGCCAAGCAAACTCTGCCAATGCTCACGTTGATGCGACTCTAGGTGATGGAGAAACACAGTTACCTTTTCGTACAAGCTCTCAGCGTACACGAGCTCGGCGTGTCTCTCAACCGGTGTCATTTGCGCGATCCATTCCGGCCCCGAATTGCTCATCCCGGGAACGATATAACCAGCAATGCGGCCGGCCAAGGATGGCGCGGGTTTACGATGAGCGGAGGCAATGGAGTTTCCATGTCTTGTGTGATTTATAGCTGATAGTAGGTCCTGCCCGCGATG
The DNA here is from genome assembly GCA_038090115.1 of Strobilomyces echinocephalus. Lineage (NCBI taxonomy): Eukaryota > Fungi > Basidiomycota > Agaricomycetes > Boletales > Boletaceae > Strobilomyces > Strobilomyces echinocephalus. The sequence goes on from JBBPMC010000991.1 coordinate 13,278, forward strand.
TTCACCTTGCCCCATACCGTGTAAAGAAAGAACATGCCTTGTCCTCGAATGACATAAGACCCTTGACACACTGGATGAGCCCATAACCAGTAGCGAAATACAATCTCTCCCTAGAGAGATTCAGTCAGCTGGCAGGACTCGAAACCCCGTCGTAGCAACGCACTTGTTTGGGTCCACGCGGTGACAGTACTCTTCAGACTCGAGCATGCGGGAGTGAAGGAACTCGTGGAGTCCCCAGTGAATCCCTGGAATATCGTCCAAAGCATCGTCTGGGTCGTACGACCTTGGAATGGGCGGTGGACGGTTCATGGGTGTCGACGGCGAACGGCACCTTGTGTGGGATACTGGTGTGTGTGTCATCCGTACACTCCGGACAGTTTCCGAGTTACCGTCAGTGCGCTGACGCCAGCGTTATTCGAGTGTGGGGCGTGCACAACGCCGGTGTGAGAACGATAGACTGGATTAAGAACCCAGCCTGAGTGGGGTTGGCTCAGAGCTCGAGCAATCGGAGAAAGGGTGACAGGGTCTGCATTCAACGTCGTGAATCGTATGACTAACATCTTTTTCGTCATCGCCACGCCAGCGGGCCGAGAGCGGCTGGGATGCGAGTTCAAATTGGGCTCAAAAGTTTTTTTTGTGCTCCTGCCATGGACGTGAACTGCTGTCGTGGCCTTCTTCGTCCTAGTATAAGAAGGTGCTACTAGCCGCGTTAGGTCAAAGCCTCGACTTGAACGAAGCCTCTTGCTGATCACACTGGCGTCTGAATCTGGTCGCGATATGCCATGTGAGACGCGTTCCCCGGGCAGCGGATCCGCTGCCCTTACGTCCGACCTGAGCCACTTGGCATTGGCGGGACATCCCTACTACAGTGTACTACTACACTGCCAACTCGTTACATATTTACCCGCTCAATCAGTGCGGCGCCACCGCCGCACTACCGTAGAGGGGACCCCTCCCGAATCTCACGTATACCAATCTCCAACCGGTTACTAGGGAGGAAGTACCCCTGCTAGGTTCTTA
>JBBPMC010000992.1:0-14294 GCA_038090115.1 Strobilomyces echinocephalus
TGCTCGTCCGTCGCTCCGACTGTGTCTACTCGAGCCCGAACGCTCGTCCAACGCTCCCGCCTTCCCTTTTCGGGCGCCATCGCTCGCCCGTCGCTCCCCCCGGTCCGTTTTGAGGCACCACTACTCGCCCGTGGCTCCCGCCGTGTCTACTCGAGCCCGAACGCTCGCACAACTCTCTCGCCTCTGTTTCTGGGCGCAACTGCTCGCCCGTGGCTCCCGCCGTGTCTACCCGAGCCCGAACGCCCGTCCGACGCCCTCGCCCCCGTTTTTCAGGCGCCACCGCCCGTCCATTGCCCCCGTTGTGTCTACCCGAGCCCGAACGCTCGCCCAACATTCTCGCCTCCCGTTTTCGGGCGTGTGGCCGACGCTTACCGAGTAGAGTACATATGATTCAAGCAGGTAATTTCGTATTTTTTTCAATGGATGAGACGATTTTTACAACGTACATGCATAGGCGCAAGGGATCACCGCACTGGGAGCCCGCTCATCGTCCTCGCCTTACATGTAAAGTAGATAAGTAATATATTTTATTTCAATCCCGAGTATGGTGGCCCGAAGGACCTGCACAGTCAGGTATAGTGAATTTACAATGTACTACATGTACAACGTACCGCACTTACTAGTCATGTTTACCTCGGTTGAGGCCGGTTCTTTATCCTCGTACAAGAAGTTGTGCGCTCGCGCGCTCGGCCGTCATGAAAATATGTCGCGCTCGTACGCCAAAAAGTGGCGCGCTCGCCCGTTCTCCCAAAAAGTGTCGCGCGCTCCGCAGAAAATGGCGCGCCGATTAAAAGTGCACTTTGACCGTCATAGTGTATGCTCACATTGGCGCGTAGCGCGCTCGGTCCTCCTGTTGTGAACGTGCTTGTTTTTTTTTCTACTCTTTTTTTCGCAGGATCGGAGTCGGAGCAAGGTGTCGTACCGCGGGAAAGAGAGGGGGTGGCGAGATCAAGATCTCGTTGGCTGGCTCCGGTCGCATGGATGTCTGTGAGGCGGCCTATTCGCGACGGCTGCTTATGAACAGCATCTGACGTCTCCTCTTCGTTGATCCCATTCTGCAAGTGGGTCCATGATTGACATCTGGTGAGTTTTCAGAAAAGAAAAATCTTCTGATCTACGAACGCCGACGTCCTCCATTCTTCATCTTTAATTGCGAACGATGATGCATCGATGATGCCACATTGGCCTGATCAACCTATGTCGTCGATGCAACAGACGGCTCCAAGTGGTCCTGCGTCTCGTGGACGTGATTTGATCGTAATATTGTAGTATGTGCATGGTTTCAAGTTGGGTTGACCTCCTAAATGAACGGCATGCGGGGTTCTCGGTTCGACATTACTACATACATAGTTTCTTGCTCAACTCTGCATCAATTGTGCTCGTTCCTGTTGCGTGTTTTTAGATTGTATCAGAGTGCAGAAGTAACAGGATATTAGTGTGGACCCAGGAACTACGATCGCGCCGAATACTTTACTTTAAGCTCTGGCACCCTGCAGTTGCATGCTCTCGGGGGAATGAAGGCGGCTTCAGATCAGAGAACGTCAGAATTTCTTCCTTCTGGACACGAAACTGACCGGGTAGTATGGCGGTGGTGCAGTTTCTGTCTCACATCTCGCATTCGCCCCATTCGTGGAACTTGACGTCCTTGGCTCGTGCTTTCGCAGAGGTTCCATTATAATCCATTGTAATCCATTTTGATCTACATCTGCAGATTACGAGGGATTATGAGCATTATACGGATCATAATCAGTGATGACGGATCGGTTCAACGGGACTCGGGTATATCCGGATTAGATAATCGCGTAGATAACTTTCGTTTCGCCGACGCGTCTCTTCATCTCAGTCACGGTGAGATCCATCATTCATACTCGTTACCCCGCCGTACTCATATCCTGTAGTGTTCTACACTTTGGCAAGAACGTTGGTCACAGCCTTGTGAATCAAGCTTCGATTCAAAGTTACACCGACGCGCAAGTTGAACAAGTGCACGCACGTCTCGCACACACTCTGTAACGCATCTGCAGGCCAGACGCGACCATAATACACTCTTTTATATCCTGCACACCATCAATATGAACACCACGGATAACACTGGGACTAAGACAGCTGCAAGGACTTCCGGCGGTACATCAACTCGGGGCGGTACATCAACTCGGGGGAAAGCTGCCGGGTCTTCCGGCGGTGCATTGACTGGAGTGGAAGCCGCAGGGACTTCTGGGGGCGCATTGGCTGGAGGGGAGGCTGGAGGGACTTCCAACGACACGTCGGCTCAAACTACTACAGAGACTTCCAGTGACGGATTGACGGAAGCTGCAGGGACTGCAACGTTAAAGCGTCCTTTTGCATACCTATCAAGCTTTGGCCAGCTAATCATCCTCTACCTGCCAACCACCACCATATTGTTGTTTGGTATTCCTGCACCTCACCGATATATCTATGGCATTTTCGCTGGCTCTTTCTTCCTTGGCGCGATGCTCGTCTCGTGGGGAGAAGTTCTCTTGTTTGCCTACTGGGTACATATCAGCGGAGATGACATAAAGCGCTGGCGGTGGGCGCCGCTGGCTGGCTACGCATTCAATTGTGTTTTAGCGATGCTTCTTATGTGGGTAATCTCCCCTGGTAAGTCATACTGAGCTCATTGACTCTGTTACTAACTGTAGAAGTAGGTGATGCTAGCTCAGTTCTCCTTGGTCGCCTGCCCCCTTCGATCGAGGTACCCGTTATAGTTGCTTTCGTTGCAATCCTATCTGGGATGGCTTATCGGGCATTTCCTAGTATCCTTTCTCATGCGTACCGTGCACACTTTGAAGGCAAAACTTTCCTAAATGATTCCAATGCATGACAAGCGCCCCAGTATATTCTGTAGTTTACATAGTACCCATAGTACCCCATAGCATTAATATTGTAGTATGACTCGGTTCGCCTGCGCCGCGTCGCCATTGTCCGAATCGAGAATGGAGGCGTCAATTCTGCGGTCCTGGACCATGGTCCGCCATCGATCTTGGATGGTGTAGCCCATGGAAGGCCTATCCATCGCGAACATCGGCAAAGCCGATACTTCAACCTCTTCAGCCTCGGATGAGCACGAGGACCGTATCGTCGTAGCATGAAACCAAAGATCAGGCTGCTCTGCACGAAGTGTCGACGAGAAATTTAGTTTCTTTACCCGCTGAAAGAACTGGATCAACGGCAGAACCACACATTTAGTCACTCTCGATGAGCGCCAGCATTTTGTCCGAGCTGAGAGGCGCGGTGTCGGTCTGGGATGGTGCCAAACTTGATTGGATGAACGCATGAATCAGCCTAACGTCCTCGCGGTTTAGCCTCTTCAAAAGTTGGATCAAATGACTGGCAAGGCGCCGGAGAGTTGGATTTGAGAAGACAGCATTCTCAGTGACGTGCGATCCTGCTGCATGCGGCTCGTGTGCGGATGCGGCGAGTGAGCCACCTGTCGAAGCCCTGCTCGCACACGTCCACGTCGACCTCGATAGATTTACATACCTGCATTGGCAACGGACGCATGCACCATCAACCAGTTTTCGACCTCATCCTGAGACCAATTGGAAGGAAGTGGGACGTCAATTCCAGCTTTGGCGCTTCCACGGCAGCGTACCTATTTCAATTTCCACAGCGATGAGGACAGGCGAGCAAGACATACTTTCAAAGTCCATGCTTACATCGATCTCCGAATCGTACAGCTTCATCGTGGTCTCTTTCAATATCGTCCCCTTCTCAACATGCGGCATCATTCTAGGATCATCTCCTTGAAGATCCAGCTAAATTTCGGTGCATCTTTGTTGGCTTCCTCGACTTCCCGCCTAGTAAATAGCGTTGGTCCAAGCATACAAGAGATGAAAGTGTTTATATGCACCAAATCTTGTTTCTCAGCTGAGCGACTTGTTCACCGTCCACAACATCGATCGTATACGTCTGGTCACAAACATACAGACACCCGATAGGAATGGGCCGGAGCCGATCACAGTTTCCATGGGCGCGAAGGACCATTTTTTCTCTTTTCTCCAGAAGAACGAATCAAGACAAGATGTCTTCTCTGTATAGCCCCTCGATCGTAGGATGTTTCACGGACACATCCGACTACGTCGCGTACTACAAGATGGGCCCCGGCCTCTGACGGGTTGGGCTCAGCAAAAGGTGGTGGCAGCTAGGGAGTTCTTGACATGTTTTACATAAACTCGGTGTCCGTCCTGGCAATACCCCATGTGCTGTATTTAGTTCTGCCACTGCTGCTACTATGTTCTTGGGGTTCTGAGCCATGTGCTCTCAGGGGATGGCGGGAGTGAAGGCGGCTTCAATCAGAGAACGTCAGCATTTCTTCCTTCCGGACACGAAACTGACCGGGTAGTATGGCGGTGGTGCAGTTTCCGTCTCACATCTCGCTTTCGCCCCATTCGTGGCACTTAAGCTCTGGACGTCCTTGGATCGTGCTTTCGCAGGGGGGGTAGGCAGTATAGCCGTTTGCTTCCGCCTTTGCCCCTGTCTCTCCGTCTCCTCTGAGTGCGAAGACATCGCCTGTGCATGCTCGACGTCTTGGACGTTAGACTGTTTCGCTCGGACACGGGCTCTTCGGGCTTTACATCTGGGGTACACGCATAAGAGAATGTAACCTGTGAAGAGCGTGATCAGCAAAGAGCCACCAAGCACTGTGGGAACTGTGAGCGATTGTACCATTGCGAGAGGGGGGGACAGACCTGCAGCTATGCTAATGCCCCCGATAGGGTCTGCAGTGGGCTGGCTCGAGGTCGGCGGAGGCCAAACTGAAGGTTGAGCATGCACGCCTTGAGGTGCCATTGTGAACTCGAAAAGGACAATGAGGAGCATGGTTTTCAATGATTGCATGACTGGTTGACATACTTGAAGTGAAGTTGACCCCTCTCTTCAAGGCGGGCCCCCTCTTTTAGTGACTGCCGTCTCGATGGACGGTGGCATTTGGAGTCTGCCAGACGACAGCAAAACAACTCCGAGTCTTACAAGTGTGAAGCTCGCAAGTTGGAACGCCACAAGATTGGCAGCCTGAGTTTCCCCCCGCTTGCCATCAGCGGCTCAGTACCTTTTCATGTTCACGCCCGCATCCGTGACCCGGGGACGAGCTCATCGCGCCGCGTTTGCATCCGAGATGCATTTCGAAATCGTTCGCGTCGACTTCACGTGCGAGATTGGCTCGAGTCCTGCCAAGAACTGAGCCTAAGGCATGTGCCACCTCGTTCCTGACCAGGCCGCATGATGCCGAGGCACTTCGTTCGCTTGACGCGTCGCAACTTGAAGTCGCGATCTGGCTCCTCAACATGAAGTCTGGCCTCCTCAAACACTGAACGGCGCTGATAAGCGACTGACTTGTCAAGTTCAGACATGATCATGACTTCGACTTCCCGTTGGAGACACGAACTCCGGCACCGAGGCTTGACCGAGGCTGAACGATCGATTTTGCGCAGCAAAAAGAAGTCACGTCTACACACGTCTTCTGTACTGAGAGGTCGAAAATGGTCCTGGTGTTTCCTTGTCCTCGTCCACTGGCCCTGTGGTAACCACTTTACCCATGTCACCACTGATCTCAGGCTGAGGCTTTCGGGTTCGGGTTTACATACGGGAAGTACTCCGTCTATGGATCAGTCAATCAACCAATCATGGTCCACAAATCGCATAGAGTCGCTGTTCAAGGCGTTACGTTGTCGGAGTAGCTCAATAGATGTAGCGCAATCAGCTCCGGAAAGCCAAGTTTCTCCCTCGGTGGATGCGTCTGTTGGCGAGAGCTAACGCGAACGAACCAACAGGGGTAGGCAGAAGCATGGCGAGTTGGCGACCCGAGTTGCCCACGATGGCTCCAATGAATCGACGCGCTGGGCTCCACGGTGCGTCTGAATCGCGAGTGTCCTCGAATATTCTCGACCTTGTTGCACAGCGATTTGCCAATTGCGGACGAACATCAATAGGATGGAAATCAAGCAACCTGTGCCGACCGTTCACCGTGCTATATCGGTTGATCGCATTGCCGTTCCTCCAGTGGCACTCGATCTCGAGCTGACAGCGAAAGGCTCGATGGCGTCGCTCGGATCGAGTATATTGCGGTGAAGGCGCTCTAGCTCAGACTCTTTATACCCCTGATGTTGTTCACGTCCCTCAAATACCACATCCTCCCATCCTTGAGGCTTCCGTCGCCCTGGAAGATTCGAACGGCGCGCCAGATCAATCACGACGCCGTCTTCATGAAGCACCCAGTCGTCTGGCTTGCGAGTCGTCCGATTCATTGCGCGGGGGCGGTCGCTCCAGATCCAAAAGTGGGGATCGAGGACATGGTCGCCAAATACTCTGTCGGCCTGGGAGACGCCGCTGGCGGTCGCAAGAGCGTGCCAAGCCTGCCTCACGGGCATGTCGTCTTGCTGACCGGTTCGACAGGGGGGCTAGGCTCTCATCTGCTTGCGTCCCTGTTGAGCCGCGAGGACGTCGCCGTCGTTTATGCATTAAACAGGCCTTCCAAGGTCCACACCATCCAAGATCGGCAACGCGCAATGCTCCAGGACCGCGGACTCGACACCTCCATCCTTGATTCGGAGAAGGTGGCCTTCATCGAGGGTGACGCCGCTCGGGAGAATCTGTCGCTCGACGATAGGACGTACGCAAAGATCTGTGATTCTGTCACAGTGATCATACACAACGCATGGAAACTTCATTTTAATCTCCCGTTGTCGTCGTTCGAGCCGAACATTAAGGGAACTAGGCACTTGATCGACCTCGCGCGCGCGTCCAAGCGGTCAGCGAGGTTCTTGTTCACGTCATCTGTATCGTCAATGCAGGGGTGGGACAAGAGAAAGGGTGCTGTCCCGGAAGAGGTGCAGTTCGATGCAGGGGTCGCTATTGGGCATGGCTATGGTGCGAGCAAGTATGTGTCTGAGAGGGTGCGTGACGATCGTCGATTACGATAGTACGGCCTCTGATCTTCGTCGCCTAGATCGTCGCTATGAGCGGGTTGTCTGCGACTTCATTCAGGATCGGGCAGATCGTGGGGGGATCCCCACGAGGTGCGTGGTCGACGGACCAGTGGGTCCCTATGATCGTCAAGTCGAGCGTGACATTGGGCGTGTTTCCGGACGCGCGCGGGGTAAGCCAGTCACCAGCCTCGGGTGGTCTCTTTTTCGGCTGACGTGGAACAAAAGGTCATCTCCTGGCTTCCTCCGCATGCCGTATCTAGCGCGATATCCAGCGTTGCGTTAGCAGAAGAGCAGCCACCAGCCGTGGTAAACCTCGTGCACACCCGACCAATTACATGGACGTCTCTGATGCAGCACATTCGTGACGCTGTTTATCAGCGACAGCTGACGTCGTCTCCTCTTCCGTTAATCCCATTCAGCGAGTGGATCGCGCGATTGAATGGATACGCGGTGGATACGCACGGGGCGAACATCAAATGTGTGGTGAGTTTCCTGCAAATCGAAGCGATCTGTTTCAGAAAACGATCCTTGAACGCTGACGTCCTTCATTTTCATTTCTTTTTCGTGACTTCAATTCTGAACGACGACACCGGATTGCCTACTTGGAAAGCCTGCCATCAAACTGATCAATTTCATACGCTCGTTGGCGGATGGCGACGAGGCGCTGCGACGCAAGGAATCTGGTACGACGAACGGACCTCGTGCGGACGAGGCTGTCGGGATTAAGAATTTCGCGACGGATGTGGCTCAGCGAGTGAGCGGGACGATGCGGACACTTGAACCACTTTCGGCTGTCGATGCCGTGCGATGGGTCGATTATTGGGTGTCCACAGGTATGTTTTCGGACGTCGTTGAGGTGCGGCTTTGACGGGAGCACTACGTGTCTTGGTTCGGGGTCCGGGTGTCTGCCAATAGATGTAAGCGCGGGCCATGCTTCCTGTCTTCCCAACTGGTACCAGCGTCCTTTGGTTATAATCTTGTAGTATGTACTTGGTCTTGTCCCAAGTTAGTACTTGTGGTCGAAATGGGCTGAGGACGAAGCTTTTCGGAAGGGAACGCCCCAGCTCGGTGTGACGTCACACCATAAATGCCGCTGACGTAAGTGCTAGCTAGTGACCACAACGTGACTCACTGGCATGGGGTATGATGATAGTACTAGTACCCGATCGACGAGGCTGCCATGTACCAATGGCTTAAGTCAGTGGAAGTCCAGTTTCGCCCATGACTCTACTGCCTCGAAACACAACTACTTTGCTGGTGTCGGTCATTGAGGGGCCGGTTTCGGGCCGTTGTTCGGGTCCGGCGGGTGGTCAGTGTGGTGAGATAAGTGCAGCCGCTTCCTGCTATCGACGTCTGTGACATACAGCAATGGAAACTACACTATCCTATCCTCCTGTCGATGGCTCTCTCTTTTTGTCAGAGATGGTCGAGTTCAACGGAAAGCATAACCCGACCCATCCTCTCTACTCGTTCTACTCGGACGAGAACAACAAGGGTGTTCGTCATATCTCCCACTCGGAATTCTACCGCGCATGCCAGCGCGTCGCTCATGCAATCCGCCCCAACCGGCAAGGCCCAGACAAGAAAATAATCGCCGTCATTGCCAATTGCGACTCCATTCTCTATCAGGCGCTGATAATGGGCGTGATTTATGCCGGGCACATCGTACGTCCTCTGTAGTACAGTCGGAAGATTTACTGACCTCCTTTAAGCCATTTCCGATGTCTCCTCGTAATTCACCAGCTGCTGTGGTGAACATGATGCAAAAGACGGGCTGTCGTCGCTTGGTTGCAACGCGCCACTCGCTGGGGCCCCTCCTAGACGGTATAAGTGCAGAGCTTGCAGAGCTTCAGATCGATGATCCGCCCACCCTCGCGTACGTGTATCCGGACCTGTGGAAGGAGACGACCGACACTCCGTTCACACCCTACCCTAAAGCAAAAGAACGACCAGTCGAGAACCATGTTATGCTCTATCTCCATTCGTCGGGGAGCACTGGATTTCCAAAACCAATCCCAATTACGAATCTCACCGCTGTCCATTGGTGTTCAACACGTGCGTGTTCGGATAGCCCTCGACGGCCAATGATCTCATCCTACGCCAGCGGCAATACAAGGTCACGTCAATACTTCCAAGCACATCAAAGTCTGTGCCGCTTCTCTTCCCTCGTTCAACACGACTGGGATCCTTCGGCACCTCTTTTATCCCGTTGCTTCTCTCTCGAGCGTAGCCCTATTCCCTCCTACGTCTTACGACGATCCAACCAAAGCTCCCATCATACCGAACACACAGAACGCGATCGAAGTTATTGGATTGACAGGGGCGAACGCGCTTATGGTCGGACCTGCGTTCCTAGAGCAATGGGCCACTTCCCCTCGAGCGATCGAGGTTTTCAGGTCGCTGGAATACGTGGTATAGATCGTTTGTTCGTCCTCTCTCGTCATCCTTCGCAGTTGACTTTTTTTCCCTAGGTCTTCGGAGGTGGACCTCTCGCTAGAAACTCTGGCGACGCGCTGGTGGCTGCTGGCGTCAGGCTTACAGCTATTTATGGTGGCACGGAATTTGGCACGCTCACTCACATCTTCCGGGATGCTGCAGAACAGCACCTTTGGGAATGGATGCGGTTTGGGCAGGATCAGAACATACGATGGGCACCACAGGGCGACGGAACGTACGAGTGCCAAGTGCTGGTGCGTGCTCGGTGGAAGCTCAGTCTCCCTCGGGCAAATTGACTTTGAATGGGTTCATCTCATAGACCTCTTCGACATACCAGCCTTCCGTCGAGAATCTCGTGGATCCAAGAGGCTACGCGACGTCAGATGTGTTTATGAAACATCCCACGATCGAGGGGTTATATAGAATGTATGCGCTTCTGTCGTCTCGTATCGCATCATGCTCATCACTGCCATGTCATGCTACGCAGCGTCGGGAGATTAGACGACGTCTTGATTCATTCTTCTGGAGAAAAAACAGTCCCGGCGCCCATGGAAACTGTGATCGGTACCAGCCCGTTCCTATCGGGTGTCTGCATGTTTGGTCGCAGTCGTAACCAGACAGGGGTGCTGGTGGAACCCAGGCCGGAGTATGCGATTGACGTCGCGGACGACGAACAGGTCGCTCAGCTGAGAAACAGGATTTGGTGCATATTAATATTGTCATCTCTTGTGCGGGCTCGAACTAATGCTATTTACTAGGCGGGAAGTGGAGGAAGCCAACAAAAACGCACCAAAATTTAGCCGGATCTTCAAAGAAATGGTCTTGGTGACGAGCAAGGAGAAACCGATGCCGCGTGCTGGGAAGGGGACGGTGTTAAAGAAGGCCACGATGAAGCTGTATGATTCGGAGATCGATGCATTGTAAGATGAAACTATCTCTTACTCGTCCGTTCTCATCGCTGTGGAAACTGAAATAGGTACGCTGCCGTGGAAGCGGGCGCAAAGGCTGGGGTGGACGTCCCACTTCCTTCCAATTGGTCTCAGGACGAAGTCGAAAACTGGTTGATGGTGCACGCGACCGTTGTCAATGCAGGTAAATCTATGGAGGTCGACGTGGATGTGTTCGAGCAGGGCTTCGACAGGTATGCTTTGCATTCATCTGGTTATAGTTTTAGATCTTTACTGGTTTCTGCGCGCAGCTTATCTTCGACCTTCCTCAAGAACCGCATCGTCGGCTCGCTCGCCGCATCCGCGCACGAGCCGACCCGAGCAGCAGGATCGCGCGTCACTGAGAACGTCGTCTTCTCAAATCCAACTCTCCGACGCCTTGCCAGTCATTTGATCCAACTTTTGAAGGGAGAGGACGGTTCGTTGGCCACAGGAGACCAGAAAGCGGAAATCGAGGACATGATTGCCAAGTACTCTGTCGGCTTGGAAGGCAATGTCGCTGGTGCACCAGAGACATCTTTAGATCGCCACGTCGTTCTACTGACTGGTTCGACGGGCATGCTGGGTTCGTATCTTCTCGTGTCTTTGCTGAACCGCGAGGACGTCGGGCTGGTTTATGCGTTCAATCGTCCGTCTAAGTTGGGCACCATCCTGGACCGACACCGCGCCGCATTCGAGGATCGCGGATTCGACACCGCGCTTCTCGACTCAGACAAACTGGTGCTCGTCGAGGGCGACGCAGCACAACAGAATTTGTCGCTCGGTGATGTGACGTACGCAGAGATTCGTGATTCGGTCACGGTAGTCATACACAACGCGTGGCGGCTCGATTTCAACCTTGCGCTGTCGTCGTTCGAGTCGAACGTGAAGGGGTCGAGGCATTTGATAGATCTCGCCCGCGCGTCCAAGCGATCGACGAAGCCAAGGTTCTTGTTCACGTCGTCTATCGCGTCAGCCCAGGGATGGGACAAGAGCAAGGGCGCTTTTCCGGAAGCTGTGCAGTTCGACGCAGGGGTTGCTGTCGGGCCTGGCTATGGTGCGAGCAAATACGTCTCTGAGCGGGTGCGTGACTTGGTCCTCGGATCAGATGTAGCATCTGATCATGTTTCCCACGAGCAGATCCTCGCGAAGAGTGGATTACATGCAACGTCCTTTAGGATCGGGCAGATCACGGGGGGTGCACCGCGGGGTGCGTGGTCGACTACCGGCTGGTTTCCCATCATCGTCAAGTCGAGCGTCACTCTGGGCTCGCTTCCCGGGGTTCGCGTGGTAAGTCAATCTGCGTGCAAAGCTCTGTCGTAGTTTGACGTAGAACAAAGCTCACGCCGTGGCTACCTCCATACGCCGTGTCTGATGCGATACTCGACGTCGCGTTCGCAGAGGATACACCTCCGATCGCTGTGAACCTTGTGCACCCACGGCCGATCACGTGGACATCTGTCGTACAGCTCACCGGCGATGCTCTCTATCGGAAATGTGTGACTCCGTCCGTTCTGCCGTTGATCCCGTTCTTTGAGTGGGTAAAGAAACTGGAAGAACGGGCGATCGACGCGAGCGAGGAGGACGCCGACCTTTTGGTGAGTGCACCAAAACTTTCACCGTGATTTCTAGCTGACGCTTCGTGCCGAGTAGCCCGCGATCAAGATCTTGGAATTCATGTGCGCCGTGGCTCGAGGCGACGCGGCGATGCGGTCCTCGAGCTCGTCCAAGTCCGAAGAGGTCGAAGTGACGGCCTCGCCAATGTTCGCGACGGACGTCGCGCGTCGCGTGAGCGAGACGATACGTTCCCTCATACCGCTGTCGGCAGCGGACGCTGCGCAGTGGGTAGATTACTGGGAATCGGTGGGGATGTTCGAGTGGGCCGGAGTTTCAGCAAGTCGAAGTGGGTGACATTTAGTTCGCGCAGCGGCAGCTATAGTCTCGGTATTCGGCGACCCGGGCCAGAAGATAATGAGACCTAATCTGTTGCTGCTCAATGATCAAATTTAAATTACATATGGACTTCGATGCGTAGGATTGATGTCAGTTCCTCAGGCAGGTTTATGCAGCACGACTTTCGCTCGGTGAATGATGCCATCCGGAAACTTGAAGGACTCGAGGATCGAGCCGGACTGGATCATTTATGTCGTCCTGAATAGTGATGTACGCATACCCGCTAAGTTGCGTCACTCGAAGGCGGCATGCGCACTTGTCTCAGTGATCGTAACATCAACTTGAAATTGTCGACGAACTTCGTACTCAGATACTTGCTCTTGAAGGCGAGTATGATACATGATCGACATGAAATATTTCATTCCATTCACTGCCACTGTCTTCCTCCTCAGATTTCTGAGATGGTGCCAGAGCAGATGGTTTTCTGTTGTGCTGGATCTCTCAGACTCAGACTTGTGTCTGCGAATGGGAACGGGAGGACTTCCCTGTCAACACTTCCTCCCCGGATCTGCGACCGTCATAAACTTCACCTTCTCGGCGAGTTCATTGTCTCCTTCGTGGTTGAAGAGATTCTTTGGGCCTCGGGGTGACGATATAAAAGAGCACGATGTGCTTTTGTCGCGAATGAGACAATGTCAGGCCAACGGCAAAACTGCCCAGGCCTTCGCGTCAGATCAGGACATGGGGTATCCGCCTACGAGGAGCGTCACGGTGTTTGGCTTCGACTTCAGCGCGTTAGCACACAGGCGTCCACGGTCGAAGAGAAAACTCATGCGCCGGGATATCGATTGAATGATTCGTAGAAGGCGCACGTTCATACGTCACTCGGCGCTAGGGAGGCCTGGAAGGTTTCTGTGAAATGGGTTGCATGACTAGTTCAATGTTCTGAAGGAGCTGACGTAAGCGCCACTCCCCCCAATCACCACGGGGTTCCGTGGGCAATGGGCATGAACGATGCTCCTGATCCACGAGGCGGTCGTGCACTACTACCAACGACCAATGACTCGAGTCATTGGTATCCTGTCCAATATCCCCCCAGCTCTCGATGACCGCTGTGACCACCTCAAAACGCGGCTACTTTGGCAAGGGCTCCGTCGTCGTGGACTCAGAAGGTGAAGGCGCCGTCCGCAGGCTCGCCATCACTGCGGACAAGCTGGTGGAACAGCCCTTTGACGGCATCAATGTCATCCCCGACGTCCTCGCCCGCACTGCGCGGGAGTACGGCAACCGCCACGCCATGGGCTGGCGCAACGTCGTCAAAATCCACGAAGAGGAGAAGGGGGTCAAGAAGACGGTCGGCGGCAAAGAGGTCGTCGAGATCAAGAAGTGGAAATACTTCGAGCTGAGCGACTTCAAGTACATCACATACCTCCAGGTGCGGGAGCGGGTGCTCGAGCTCGCGAGGGGACTATTGCATCACGGGCTGTCCAAGTCGGACGTGTTCAACGTGTACTCTCAGACGAGGTACGTCTCCCTCCGCCCTGGTTCCTGACCCCTCTTTTTCGGTTCGTGCGTGGGACTCATGGCTGGTTTCATAGCGTCAATTGGCAACTCATGTCGCACGCGTGCACGACGATTTCCACGCCCGTGGCGACGGCTTATGATACGCTTGGCGAGGCAGGTCTCGCGCACTCGCTCAACGAACCCAATTGTGCCGGGATCTTCACCAATGCGGAGCTCCTCCCTGTCTTGGCGCGCGTCATCAAGGAGACGCCGTCCGTCCGGCTGGTCGTCTATGACGGCGAGGCCGAGCAGGCATTGCTCGAGCAAATTCGCAGCGCGCGAGAGGGCATCACGGTCGTCTCTGTCGACGAGCTGCGGGAGACCGGCCGTGCACAGCCTCTGGACGTCTTGGAGAGCCACAAACCCACGCCAGAGGATCTGGCACTGATTATGTACACGAGTGGCAGCACGGGAACCCCCAAGGGGGTGATGCTCACGCACGGCAACGTGGTGGCCTCCCTTGGCGGGATCTACCACCTGGTCGGACACCACCTGCGCGATGACGACACCCTTCTCGCGTACCTCCCCCTCG